>CAUYQV010074756.1:0-25375 GCA_963574575.1 Galagoides demidoff
CTGGGCTCAAGTGAGTCTCCTGCCTCAGCCTCCCAAGTAGCTGGGACCACAGGGACCCACCACAATGCCTGGCTATTTTTTTTTTTTTTGGTTGCAGCCGTCATCGTTGTTTGGTGGCCCAGGCTGGATTTGAACCTGCCACCTTAGGTGTATGTGGCTGGTGCCTTAGCCACTTGAGCCCCAGGCACTGAGCCAACTTCTTCTTTCTTAATGATGAAGAGCTCTTCACTTCAATTCCTCCTACGATTTGGTTTCTAGAACATTGCCCAGTTAATTTCTTTCCTCTGGATACAATTCTGCTTTTCATTTCCCCACATGAAATTGGACTCAGATTGGACGTGAAATTACAAGGGATAGTATCCCTAGGGGCTTTATGTAATTCACAAACGTGTTAGGCATATAGATGGACTGAATGTTTTTATTGCACCAACCTCTCCCTTCCCAAAACGTGTGTTGAAACCTTCCCTAATCTCCAATGTGATGGTATTTGGAGATAGAGCATTAGGGAGATATTTAGGTTAGATGAAGCCATTAGCATGGGGCCTCAGAGATAGGATTAGATCTCTTGTAAGAAGAGATATCTACCTTCATTTACAGAATATTCATTACAAAATATTTACAAAGTATTCTCTTTGTGTTAGCCACCTCTTTGTAAAATTTTGCAATGAATATTTTGTAAATAAAGGTATGTTTAGCTACAGTTTTCCATTTTCCCTATGTATGGGAACTTCATGGGCAACTTTTGGGATAACCTATAGAATAAAAACTTCTAAATCAAACTGATCCATTTTAATTTAATTAAAAAAATCATTACTTTTTATTGTTTTCTGTGTTTGAGTTCCATGTTTTTATAATTAAATTATCCATATTAATTGTAATAATAGGAATATTGACAAGTAAGATTTTCACAAACTAATTACAGGGCTTTGTTCAGGAGGCCGCCCATCACACAACATGTGGGCTACAGCCTGGCAGCGTGAGCTACCTGTGTACCATGCTTCTCCCGAGGACAAGAGACACGTGAGTTCTATAAGCCTCATGAGGCCCCTGGCTCACAACCAGTGTGAGTTAAACGTATGGCAGTTAAGTGTAAAGGTATTATGTCTATACACACCCTCTTTTACTAACAGAGAGCGGAAAGTTGACACGACCTACCTAGTTCTTGAGTAGGAGAGGGTTCAAGATTATCTAGAGGCGAACGTGTAAACAATAATCTCAGCTCCTCCTCTAGCTTCTCCTGCTCCCTAAGTCGCAAGGCTGTCCCTAAGATGGAGATGGTCACACAGCGGCAGTAGTTAGTGTCTTCTCCTCAAAACATCAGCTTGAGGAGATCGACCTCATCAGGTTCTTGGTGTGGGGTAGACTGAAGCTTCAGGAGGAGAAAAGTTATTTCAGTTAGAATTTGTTTCCCTTGATACCCTTTTCTAAAAGAAAACTTCTTGAAGAAAGTGACACTACTATAGTTTCATTGCATGAAGGAGATTCAGAAAAAGTAGGAAGATTTATAACGGCTCCTTTCCCTTTTTTCATGTCTGCCGTTCTCAGACCTGGCAGATAAAGCTGCCCAGGACAGAGTTAGCATTAACGTGTGAACAGAGTACCTGTGACATCTTGCCCTGAGCCGTCAACGAGGATGCCCAGGCTGAAAACATAAGCATATTTTAATTTCCCAACTGCTATCCTATTGCAGTTCTGTAAGCAAAGCTGGATTGAGTTTCCTTGTACACAGTTTGTAAAAAGCTTGCTGAATAGGGTGGCTATTTCACTTCCTAGATGCTTTCCCCTGAATGAACAGCACCAACAGGTTGTTTCTCAAGGCCACCATTTTGCAACCTTTAGCAGTAACATCTTTGTTTGTTTAGACATTTTCGCACAATCCATTTGAGGAGAGGGCTAAAAGGAAAATGTCATCACCTCAGTTACTGAAATTACTCTGATTTCAAAGACGCCTTGGTAAACAAGTCAGGCCATCAACGCGCCTCACCCACAGATACTCGAAAAGGCAAGGTTTGTGTTCTTCACGGAACCAGTAAGGCAAAAGCTTCTGTGACTATGACAGACACAGAGCTTTGATGCCAGGGTCTCTGGTGAGCAGCGCCGGTGCCTTCTCTAAAATGCAGGGCTGACTTCTGTTACAAGAGTAAGTGCGTTATAATTGGATCCCAGGAGTTTTATTAACCGTGAGGCAGGAAGGGAGTACAGAGCATCAGCCGGTGCCTGAGCAACCAGCCTCGCAAACACTTTCCTAGAAGGGATCTGGAGACAGAAAAATTGTTCTCAAGGGCTCGGTGGTCCTGGACAGGGCTACCAAAGTGCAGGCTTCTCTAAGATTCGTATGTCGGGGAAGGTTCCAGTTGCTTTGAATGCGAAATGCTTAGAATGAAGCCAGGCTTGAGCTAGCTAAAAGATAACTCATTCTATTTTTCCTACACTCAAAATCCTTCCAAAGGATAAAACAGGTTTGGGTATTCCAAAGTGTGGATATCCGTCACCTTTTGCGCATTTGCAAGTAAGGTGGCTTGGTCCACTTGAATTGTCTACAGTGTAGGATTCTGGCACACCAATTTGGCCGAAGTGGAGTCTGTGTCCAAAGGAATTATTTCCTCTTCAGAACAGAAAGATAATCCTTGGACTATCTTCCTGCTCCTTTTCAGCACCCCCATCGTCATTTTTCCACCCATGTAGACAAAATGGTAGAAAACTTTCGACCCCCTCCCTCCCTAAAGAAGCAACATTTCTGAGATAGTCTGGAGACCTCTAGTGACCTGGTCCCATCCTCCTGAGAAGGCTGTAGCCCAGGGGGCCTGCTGGGCTCCCAAGAGCTGGGCTCAGCTCAGCTACCAGGGCAGATGGTGCTACAGGACAGTTGTGGCTGAGTAGGGGAAGCAGCTATTTAGAAGGGTTTATTTATTCTCCTTGTGGGATTTTCCTCTAAATTTGTGGACATGGCATTTACTTTCTTATGAGAACAGTCACAGAAAGAGAACTGCAAACTTAATCAAAGCAGAAAGTCTGTGCTAAAAATGGGTCAGCTTGGTAGCTAAAGGGCAGGTGAAAGGAAGGCTTTAATTTCATTCTTTACTTCTGAGGGGATGGCAATTGAAATGTCTCTGGAATTCTTACCATCCTTCCTTCCAAGGAGCCTTTGCCTGTGTTTTGTTTCTTTGTTTCTGTTTCCCTTAAGGCCAGTGAAGATTGGCTGGAGCTGCCAGATGGGATCAGAAAAGTGAGGCGACAGCCTCAGCAGCTCTGAGCTGCCACCACATGCTGACTCCACTCATGTCCCCGGTCTGATCTCTGTGCATTTCCATATTGCAGGTGAGGAACCCAGCAGGTCACAAGTAAGGAAGTTTTGCCATTATAATTCAAGTTCATGCCTGAATCTGGAATCCAGGTTTGCAACCACCATAATAAGAAATCTTTATTTTCTTATTTTTTTTTCTCATATTAAACCCTAGTCTAAGTTTTATTTTCTTCATAAAAAATCTGGACCAGCCCTAGACTGTGTCTGTATCAGAGCCACCACGTGTCATACAGGACTTAGCCGGTCATACATCAACTACATCAATTTCATTGGCAAATTAATATACACTTTGCCAACCACCCTTATCCTTCTGTAACTAGGGTAATTAATTACTCAAATTGTAAAGGTTGGTATCTCTTAAATTAGATGAAAATACCCTGCAAGATTAATAGACATATTGGGCTGGGAAATTCTAAGTCAGCCTGAATGTGTGCTATCATCTGAATGACATTAGCTCTTTTAAAACAAAAAATCAGGACGCTACAATTTACTTCCAGGTCCTCTGATGAATAACTTTGATGTCTTAGGCAAGGACTTCAACATGCGTCACTCCTAACCTCAAGCTGATTGTTTTATCAACAGCCCTCACTGATGAAAAATCTTCCTGCAATTGTTGTATTCTTATTCAAAGCATTCCTCTTTCCCTATTCCAGCTGGTTTAATAGGTGGATGAAAGAATTGCCAAGTACACACCGCAGGAGCATCTGGTCCTGCAGAAAGATAGACCAGCCTTATTTGCTGCATTCCTGTTCCTTCAGAATTTGCAGTCATTTGAGGAAGGCTATTTTGTAAGAGGTTGCTAGTGATGGGAGTCTGTGCTCCAGGCTTGGCGTCGGAGAACAAGCATATGGGAAATGCAGAAACCGGACCTTGCTTGCAGCTACCACCAGCTTCCAAGATTTTCATGCCACTGGGCACAAGAAGCCACAAAATCCTTTAGCATTTTGAAATGGCTTCTGGGTGCTTATATAGAAGATCAATACATTTTACCTGTAGGAATCAATAAACCCTATATAAGATGTAAAGAAGCACTTGCTTGGGATGGTTTAAAGCAATGTCTCTGGAATATTTGGGAATGCTTGCATGTGAGACAGAAAAAACAGTTCCTTCCTCTAAGAAAACTTCAGTGCCGTGACCAACTTATTTACACTGGATTTAATAAAAACTTTTACAGACTTGAAGACAAACCTAGTAAGTATTTAGGACACCCTCTAAGCCCCAAGGCAACACTAGGAATTTAGGTACCCACCACTGTCCAGCTGTACTGTTCTTCTGGCCGAATGTTTAAATAATGTAGGTAGTTTTCCTTAATTATATACACCAGAATATAATATTGAATGTAGAGGGTTAATTTCACATATACTACCTGGACAAAGTTAGCTAGAACATGGACAGGTCTCTTGGGTCACCACCCTTGGTTTTGAAATCAGTTTAGTCCATTGTGGGTATTTCTGAGTTTGCAACAACCTGGTGTGGCAGTCAGAATCTGCAGCTTCTCTAGCCCCCAGCTGAAGTTCGTGTGTTTCGAACTGTGATATTTCAAAACAGTAGGTAGCACTTCGTGTGTCTTAAAATTTTTCTTTATCTCCCATGATGATTGAAATTCCTCCATTATGTATTCATTCCTTTAAACATATGACATACATTTTTGGAGAAAAAGCAAATACATACATATTTCAAAAATGTTTTTGATTGAATTAATACGGACTGAATTGCCATTGTGTGTATTTGCTCATCAGATCAGTTTTTTTTTTATGAAAATTAGCTAAGAACAAAACATGTAGGGATTGAGAATTTGGCTGAGGTTAGTTGATAGAGAAGTTGTTAGAGGGAAAAATATATTTAGAGGATTTGGGGATCTGCTCAGAGAGGACAAGCATTTCTGAATAAATCCCACCCCATGCCAAGGGGTGATGAGGGTCCATGAGCCAGATGAAAGGCATAGGAAGGAATGAGCTGCCTTTGGCACAGAGAACAGGTGCCCTGATCAGGTCTGGGAATAGCTGCAGCCCGTCTTCTGAAACTTCGCTGCCCGTGACTCACAGACCAGCAGTAGGAGTATCCACTGGGGGTTTGTTAAAAATGCAGAACCTCAGGCTTCCCCCCAGATTTAATCAGATTTTACATTTAAACCAGATAACCTGATAATTACTATGCATGTTAAAGTCTGAGAAACAGGGGCCTCTAAGACTGGGTTCCTCTGAGTCATGCTGTAATAAATTGTCCCTTATCTGTTCCTGATGGGACATCAGCATGGCAGTGCGCTTGAGACAAGGAACCAAGAGTTTCAACCAATGGAAACTGCAAGTGTGTGAGTGGGCTCTAGAAAGGGGAGGCAGAAAAATATGAGTATAGTCCTGTGTCACATAATGATGTTTAGTCAATGAGAAACAGCATGTATGACAGTAGGTATGTAAGATTATAATGGAGCTGAAAAATTCCTATCACCTAGTGACTCTGTAGTCAGTGTAACGCTATAGTGCAACTCACTAGTCGCATGTTTGTGGTCGTGGGAGTGTAAGCAAACCCACTGAGCTGCCAAACATATAAAAGCATAATGTACACAATTATGTAAAGCATGTGATATATGATGACGATGATAAATAACTTGGTTATAGGTTTGTATTTACTGTACCATTCTTTTAATTGTGATTTTAGAGTGTACTCTTTTTACCTATTAATAAAAAGAGTTAGCTATAAAACAGCCCCAGGCAGGTTCTTGAGGAGGTGTTCTAGAAGAAGGCGTTGTTATCATAGGAGACGACAGCTCCATATGTGTTACTGTCCCCAAAGACTGTCCGGGGGGACAAGATACAAAGGTGGAAGACACTGATATTAACAATCCTACCCTGTGTAGGCCTTGACTAATGTGTGTTTGTGTCTTAATTTTTTTTTTTTTTAGAGTCTTACTTACTAACCCTCGGTAAAGTGCCTTGGTATCACAGCTCACAGCAATCTCCAACTCCTTGGGCTTAGGTGATTCTTTGGCCCCTGTAGCTGGGACTACAGGCACCCTCCACAATGCCTGGTTATTTTTGTTGCAGTTTGGCCAGGGCCGGGTTTGAACCCGCCACCCTCAGGATATGGCACCTGTGCCCTACTCACTGAGCCACAGGCGCTGCCCTTGTGTCTTAATTTTTAACAAAAAGTTTAAAAAGTAAAAACAGAAATGGAAAAAGCTTATAGAATGAAAATGTAACAAAAAAAATTTTTGTGTTTTAGACTAAGTATCATTACAATAGAGTCAACATTTTCTTAAATTAAAAAGTTTATTAACTAAAAACATGACAGCTAAGTTAAGACTAATTTATTATTGAAAAAAGAAAAATATTTAAAAAATAAATTTAACATGGCCTAACTGCACAGCATTTATAAAGTCTACAGCAGTGTGCCGTAATGTCCTTGGACTTCACATTTACCCACTCCTCCCTCTGACCCACACAGAGCAAATTCATCTTACGTGCTTTATTCATGTAAGTGCCCTGTATAGGTGTACCACTGTTTTATCTTTCGTATCATCTTTTTACTGTGCTTTTAATATGTTTAGATACATCAAAACTTACCATGGATTTCAGTTGCCCATGGTATTCAGTATGGTGACATGCTGTACAGCTGTGGAGACTGGGAGCAATAGGCCATCCCATATGGCCTAGGTGTGCGGCAGGCTGAGCCGTGGAGTTTGTATAAGTACACTCTTTGATGTTTGCACAACAGTGAAATCAGCTAATGATGCATTTCTCAGAATCTATCCCTTTTGTTCAGTGATGCATGACTATACAGGTTTGTCTGATTTAGCCTGAATGGACATGAGAGACGATATTTGTGTACTCATTATGTGTGAATGCTTTTACCTAAAGAACTAAAGTATTTTTCTCCCATCTTTTAGAGTACACTGTTATGCTGGGCACTTCTACTTCAAATCAGGGGCATTTGAAACTGGTTATCTGAGTTGGTTGGCCAGTGTTTTTTTATAACAGCCTATCTCTTCCCTCTGGTCCCCTGCTTTCACTACCTCATCCTGTCACTGCTCCTTTTCTTGGCTTGACTGGCTCTTAGTGATAATGAATTGGTCCTTGTCCCCACCTTGGCCCCATAACAGCCAGGTCTGTCAGGTTAGAAAACTTACTTGCCTCTGACTAGGGTCTGGCAGCTGCCTTCCCTTTGGTAAGACAGGGAGAGTATAACTTTCAGAGTCTGGTTGAATGGGAGGAGGTGTTCTCAATTTCAAGAGAAACCAGCCTGTCTGACAAGTTTTTTGGTTGGGTCTTTGGACTCTAGAGTCTATTCACGTTTCTTTGGTGGAACTGGAGCCTGATCTGAATCCCAGCAGATGGCAAAGCGATCTTATCCCCTCACCAAATTTCTTCAGTGCCATTTCTCCAGAGGTGTATCACGTGTCCACACATCCCCACGTGATCAAGATCCCTAGGTCCACAGATGCCCTCCCTGTACCATCACTGGTGCTCTGAGCCTCTCCCACACTCCAGCCTGCCCATCAGCTCCTGTGGTTTGCTATCACTATTGTCTTAACCAGAAGCAGGACCTTTCTCCCTGTTTGACGTAGACTGTGGCCTCCTTCTGTAAGGGGCCGATCCTTCTGCCCTGGCTGATGTCAGCTCACTTTTCCCTCTCTATAGACTAGAGCATTGGTATTTGTGACAAATTGACTTCAAGCTCACTCAGAACACACAAAATTCAGAAGGTGAATTTCTCTTCCCTTATATCAGGACATGCTCGTAGAAGTACCTTACCAGGTAAATCTATCAATGCCCATTCCCTGCTGCCTAAACGTGGGACCTCCAAGAAGTCACTGAGTGGAAAGTATAATTTCAGGGCCTGAAATAGCCTGGGTGAAGCAGTAGGAAGCCCAAACCAATGGAATGTCAAGGCTGACACCCCTAAAGTTATTATTGTACTATGTGGAAATCACAGACTATTTGGGGTTCATAAAGAATGTGACTGCTAACAAAACAAAAACAAAACAAAAATTTAGGGAAAACAGCCCTACGTAAAAGAATTAGTCTCTGAAATGTTTCTTGGCATTTGTTGCTGCTTAAAACATGGGTTGGGCTATCTCCCCAACTTAGGCTCGGTAGATGTATTCCATAGAATTATCTAGAGATACAAATGAATTCTGGAGATCTGGGGAAAAAGGACAGAAAGCTGTTCTTCATCTTTCTTGAGGTCTGTTTTATTGGGCTCCTCCCTGCCTGCTAGTAGGCCTCGTACTATTGCAGCATTTCCCCAGGGAGAGGAGGGAGTGGGACCAAGCTCCCAGCAGTTGTCACTGGGGAAACAGTGAAATTGGCCCCTAGGGCCAGTATGAGGGCTGAGGGCCTGTTGTGGTGACCAAAGGACCCTCATAACTCTCTCTGCACCTGCTCCTTCCCAGGAAAGCAGAAATTGACGCAGAGAGAATGCTAATTGAAAGAGAATGAAAGAAGAAGAGAATGAAAGTTTAGAAGGAAATCATTCTAAATGTTTAATCATATTTAATAAAAATCCTTCCAAGGAATTCCATAGTTTCCTGCCTTCTAAGAGTTTTCCAAACTTATTTCTAACAGTTTGATTATCTGAGATCTAGAAAGTGGGCTGTTTTCAGGGGTCCAACACAAATAGATTTCTCTGATGTCTCCCACAGGTCTGGATACTGGGATACCATCATTTCTGGGTTATCTGATACTGGCCTTTGCCTTTTGTGTAAGGAATTGTCATGTAGGAGTTCCCAAGATTACCAGATTCTTCTTTCTGTTGTGGCCCATTCCATCACCTGGTTGGAGGCATCCCCTTCAGCTCACTGTAAGATTTCCCCCCTCCGTGGGTGGATCTAGGTCAGGTCCATTTACCAACCCTCCCAGTCCTGGCCACGGCATCAAATATGGCACCTAAGGTACCTCCACTGGAGATTGTGTCAGTTCTCATATTAGTTATGCTATTGTCATAGTTGCCAAATATATCGTTTTTAGTTTAAATGTCATTGAACATCTACCCCAACTTTCTTAAGCTATTTTAATTTGTGAGCCCATGACATTGAAAATAGAATACTTTTCTTCACTTTCTCAATTTGCTTCTCTCAATAAAAAGCCCACAGTGCTCTGTAAAATGGTTCTTACTTGGAGCAATTCAAATGTGCATGCATTCTTGTCTGTGGCAACCTTGGGTTACATATATCTCTGTCCCAAGGCTGGAGGGAATGGCTAGATTTGGGGGAGTTCAAGCTTTTTTTTCAAGGGCCTACTCTTGACTTTCCCCAAAGCTCACATCCTTCCCAGTGGAAGGGAGGCACTGTTTGTGACGTCTGTCTGGGTGTGAGAGGAAAAGTTGTTAAGGGAAATGTGTGTGGGAGGGCGAAGGTGGGGGTGGGGTGGCACACTTCAGCACATCTCTCTTCCGCACTAGGAATCCCTAATGTGGAGGTTGCAGAGTGGTGACTTGGTGGACTTTGCTGCCTTGTACTTAAAAGAAAGACAAATTACATTCTCTGCCTACGTTTATTTACAAATTAGCATATTTTTACACAGACATCTGAATCTCCAGATTGTCTTGGAAAAAATTACTGAAGTTAGGGGATGGGGCTCCATGTGATGGAGTCTGCATTTCCTCAAAGCCCCATATGGCAGGAGCTGAGCTGCTGCCCATTTTAGGTGGGGTGTGGCCTTCTAGGCAGCCTCAGCACCACTGGTGTCTCTTATGTGGCACCCAGTTGGCTTCACTCTCACACATCACCCTGCTGGTTCCTGGAGGTATTGTGTGTGTGATTTCCAGAAGAAACGAGAAAGAGGAATTTTTGGAGGTTTGCAAATCCATGCATAGAACACCATCTTGGAAACAATAATTGCTTGACACATGTTGATTGAATTGAAGTGATTTTGAATCTTTGAACCCAAAAAGGTTATGCTGGGAGGGCTCTAGACTTGCACAAAGATGGTAATTGTATAACTGTGAAGACACTCCATACCTACAAATCTTGATCTAGGTCAAGTACAAGGAAGGTTGGGTACATCTTCCCAACTTGAAGAGTACACTTTCTGAGATTTAAGTGTTTATCAGGCATGCTGCTGAGAAGTGATATGTACTTCACAATCACCCAAGCCATAAAAGAGAGTCAGAGAATTGCATTCACAACATGAACTATTTCCAAGTTAGTTTCATTTGGGGAGAAATAATCTACTTTCTTTTCTTTTCACCAGAATCTGCTGTATGTATTCCTAGTTCAGTCTCTGAACATAAATCATTGACATTTTCAGCTCTGATTGTCTGATTATTTCTCAGGGTCAGTAGGGAACATATGGTACAGCCATAAAGCAAAGAAAGAAGTAATATCTAGTATTTTGATAACACAGAGAATGAAATAAAGATATATAGATTTGGTTAATTGGAAAGAAGAAATAGATGGCATTTAAACTATTACAGGATTATTCTGAGGAGCGATAAAATAATGTATAGGAAGCACACAGCATAGTCTGACAACTAAATGTGTCCAGTAAACGTTATCTACTGTTAAAGATGGTCATTTACTAATAAGTGTATAGCACATGGTTAGCCTTGCTCTGGGCATCTGAAAAGGATCTATGTTGAATGTGGTATTACGAAGATATTATGAATTGTTTGGTCTTGTTCAATGACTAGTGTCATTCTCTAGTTTATAATTTCTGAGTCTGGGTAAAGATGCAGAGGACCCATTGGACGTGGACATTGAGTTGCCTTCTTGCTCCTACAAGTAGGGGCACAATGAGCCAGGGCAGCATACGCAGTTGGTGGTGCTTCAGTCTGGAAATTACTCTCCCCTAGGCAACTAAACTGTCACCATTCAAATGGGCGTCTTTTAATGAAACATAATTTATTACAGAAAACAGAGGACAATATTAAATGGATTAAAATAAGCTCCAAGACATATACTAATGTCTAATGGGTATAAGAAAAAAATGTTCAGTGTCACTAATCAGGAGGAAAATTCAAATCAAACCCACAATGAAGTAGCACCTGATACCTGTCAGGATGGCTACATATCGAAACAACAGAAGATAACAAGGTTTGGGAGGATAAGGAGAAAGGGTTGGTGGGAGTGCAGAGTGGTGCAGCTGCTATGGAGAATAATATGGAGGGTCCTTGAGACATTAAAAATACAACGACCATATGATCCAAAAATCTCTCTTCTGGGGGCTTATCCAAAGAATTGAAACCAGGATTTTGAAGAGCTATTTGCACTCCTATGTCCCTTGCAGCACTATTCACAGTGGTCAAGACGTGGAAACAACCTAAATGTCCATGGACAAATGAATGGATAAAGAAATGTGGTATACGTGACATACATACGATGAAATACTCTTCTGCCTTATAAAAAGGAGGATATTCTACAATATGTGGCAGCATAGATGAACCTGGAGGACACTAGGCTGAGTGAAAAAAGCCAGTCATAGAAAGACAGATACCCTATAACTCCACCTACAGAAGGTATCTAAAATAGTCACATTCACAGAATCATAGGATGGATTGGTGGACTTCAGGGGATGGGAGAAAGTTACTAATCATCGGGCATAAAGTTTCAGTTATACGAGATGAGCGAGCTCTAGAGATCTGTTGCTCACATGGTACCTATAGTCAGCAACACTGTGTTGTGCGCTTAACGATTTGAGAGGGTATATTCATAAGTGTTCTTACCATAATGCGATAAAAGTAAAATAAAATTATGTATGTGAATAGGCTTCCACCTCCTGGAAGGGGGAAGATTGCTTTAAAGATAATGTCTGTACTTTTTTTCTCCCCTTATGCATTGTCCAACATCATCAATAGTCAGAACAATCTCTCAATTTATTTCAATGAGCTGCACAACTTGATGCAGCCATAGTAGCTCCGATGATTTACTCTTGCCCAACTGATTTATAGCATGGATACTGAACTTCTTAATTTTTGAAATAAAAAATTCTGCAAAAAAAAATAATACTTTCCATCTAAACAGTTCTGAGAAACATAAAGTGATGTGTGTGTGGTGGTGGTGGTGGGGAGAGGGTAGATTAGGAAATAAATACACTAACTTCAAAAGTTTCCATCTTGTTTTCATAAAACTAAATGAGATTAGATGACTTGTGATTTATGCTACCACAATCTTCCGTTGCTTCCCACTTTAAACAAAAGTATGGTTATAATTAAAATCACATGAGCTTGGATTTTTTAGCATTTAAAAAACAAGATGGATGACTTAATGATTGCCAAAACAGACTCTCGAGCATTTTCATAACACCAAAACTTCATGGTCCTCTGGGGGCGGGTCTGGGATGTACTTAACGCCTATTTTCTACCTATCACGGTGGAAACAACAACCTCAAAACAACGGCCATAAGGTTGGCCATTTACATAAGGTTTTATACTTTGTACAGTATTTTCACTAGTATTTTTATTTTATTTGGTCCTCGTACCAGCCTGGTAGTGTAGGTGCCATGAGTAATGTTATTTCCATTTGTGATGAGAAAACTGAAGCTCGGAGAGTTTAAGGGACTTGCTCACCATCATGCAACTAGTAAGTGGCAGACCTAGAACCCACACCCATGTCTTTTGAATTCTAATCCAGGGATTTTTTTTTTTTTAATCCTAACACTCCAACTAAATAATGTCACTACTTTCTGGGTCCAAATAAAATTTTGGTTTTACACCATCTGTTCCTGTATCACAGTTTTCACGCACACTTACAGGGCTGTTCCTCTTTCTGCAAGGATCCTTCTTCAGATCATAAAATCAACTCCACTAAGAAGGTTTGTCTGAAAGAACATCTCCCCTCCCCACTGCTGTATTAGTTTGCTAAGAGCTGCTGTAACAAAGCATCACAACCTAAGTGGCTCAAACAACAGAAACTTATCGTCTCTTGGTTCTGGCGGCTAAAAGGCCAAAATTGAGGTGTTGGCAGGATTGGCACCTTCTGAGAACTGTGAGACAAGCAAGGATCTGTTCCAGGCCTTTCTCCTTGGCTTGCAGATGACTGCTTTCATGTTCACATAAAGTGCGTCCAAATTTCTTTTTTATAAGCACACCATTAGGGAGCATTCTAATGATGTCACTTTAACATGATTGCCTCTGTAAAGACATTATCTCCAAATAAGATCACCTTCCGAGGCATGGGGATTAGAACTTCGACATTGGAATCTGGGGGAGCACAACTCAACCCATAACTACCATGCCCCTGCTCTGCTGCCATGCTGGCCTCCAGCCCTCATTCTTGTACCCTCATCTCTCTCAATGGCATCAACACTATCTAGGTGCTTAGGACAAAGAATCATGGTGCCCTCTTTCCTTCTGTTGAGTACATCCAATTCAACAGCAAGTATTATCAGCTCTACCTTAAAAAAATCGCCTGGATTCAAACTTCTTACTGCCCCAGGACAATCTTCCCAGGCCAAACCACTGATTTCCTGCTCTGACTAATGCCATCGTTCTTCCCCATTGCCCACGCAGAATCTATTTTCCTTTCCACACAGAAGCAAGTGTGATCTCTTTAAAAGATAAGCTATGTTACGCCACTCCCTGTTCAAAACACTGCATTTAGAATAAAACCTGCACTCTGTATGATGGATTAGGGGCTCCATGTTCAAAATGTATTCTGGGCACCAGCAATATTGGCATCACATGGGAGCTTGTTAGCTCTGCAGAATCTTGGGCCCCATTTCAGACTTACAAAATCAACATTTCAACAATGTGCTCGGGTGATTCATGTGCATTGTGAAGTTGAGAAGCCCTGGCCTGGAGGATCCCAGGTGATCTTATCCCACCAGCACGTTTGAACTCACCTCCTCCTGCCCCTGGTCCTCTTCTTTATCCCTTTCCACACTCCAGCTTCATGCTTTTGCCACCCCTTGCTTCGCTCTCTACCTGGAATGACTTCTTAGAGACTGTGCCTTTTACAAAAGCTACTTTTGCCACCACTGCCATGTCACTTTCTACCCCCATATCCTGTTTTATTTTTCTGCATAGTCTTTATCACTGCCTGAAATGAAGTATGTATTTGACTGACTTCATGAGATTCAAGAGATCTTGTTTATTTTATTCACTGCTATTTTTTCCCAGGCAAAAGAAAATGTTTGGCACATAGGAGGTGCTTAATAAATATTTGCTGAAACAATACCCTGGACTTTTTTTTTTTTGAGACAGAGTCTCAAGCTGTTGCCCTGGGTAGAGTGCTGTGGTGTCACAGCTCACAGCAACCTCAAACTCTTGGGCTTAAGTGATTCTCTTGCCTCAGCCTCCAAGTAGCTGGGACTACAGGCGCCCGCCATAATGCCTGGCTATTTTGTTGTTGTTGCAGTTGTCATTGTTGTTTTAGCTGGCCTGGGCTAGGTTTGAACCCGCCAGCCTTGGTGTACGTGACCAGTGCCCTACCCACTGAACTACGGGTGCTGCCCAATACACTGGACTTTTGATAGAAGATGGGTCAATTTTTGATGCCTACTCAGTTAATTATTTTCTGTAGGAAAAGACTCTTCAGTGACTCTTGACTATAATGTGGTATTTTATTAGTTTAATACTATTTTCTCGGCTTGGCACCTGTGGCTCAAGTCGCTAAGGTGCCAGTCACATACACCTAAGGTGGTGGGTTTGAATCCAGCCCAGGCCCGCCAAACAACAATGATGGCTGCCATGAAAAAATAGCCAGGCATTGTGGTGGCGCCTGTGATCCCAGCTACTTGGGAGGCGGAGGCAGGAGATTTGCTTGAGCCTAGGAGTTGGAGGTTGCTGTGAGCTATGATGCCACAGCACTCTACCCATGGGGACAGCTTGAGGCTCTGTCTCAAAAAAAAACAAAATACTATTTTCTCTTCTTGTGTTTATTTTCTTTCTTTCTTATCCCACCTCCTTCTTTCCTCTCTGGAACAGTCATGTGGGTCTTTTCCATAAGTATTAATAATGGCTTAGAATGATGTAATATATAATTTCTACTAAACTTTTCCAGAGTGGCATAAAATTGTATATGCTTAATAATGATTTTTTTGTATGTCAGGTACTGTCTAGAACTTTTGAATTTGAAGTTATTGATATAAATGAAAATTTAAAAAGTCTATTATTACCATAAAATTTTGGCAGTCAAAGCACAGACAGTGGCCACGACTTTATGTCTTGATCTGTGCAACTCTTTTGCTTTCTAATAAGCCAAGGAAGACTCTGAAAAATGATTATGAGCCAAGAAGCTCTGATGAGTTCCTCATTACAGAGAGTTTCTTTTCAAAGCTGCCCTTAGAAAAACATATATTTTAATATATATGGGATGTATATTACAAAGCTATTTTAAATTGAGATACTTGAGTCATTTGTTTCAATATGAATTTAAATCTATTTCAGTGCTGCCAAAAGGAAGGCCTTTCTTCAAAAGCCACAGTATTCTTGCCAAATCTTCTGAAGAGATGAAGAGAAGGTATCCACAGGAGTTACTGACTTCCTGTGCTCTCAGCTACCTTGGCTGGAGGAGTCACGGTCACAGTGGGCGTTTGGGTCCAGCACAGGTGGCACTGGCTCCTTTTAGTTATTATCTTTGGTGGCCTTTCTCCCATGACCTCTTAGTCTTCTCTTTACCCCATCTTTATTCTGCCATGAACTTTTCCACCATGTTAGGATATATTGGGGGGAAAGTAGGTCACCCAGACCATTTAGCCTAATATAAAACTGAGCATCACTAATTTTTAGAAGGATAGTTTTGGACAGAGACCATAAAAAGCTCATTAGGAAATTAATTCCATGGATATTTGTTGGGCAAGCCAGCTCTGGGTTCCTGAGGGCAGTTAGGTCGTTGCATCCGATCCAAGGTTGCAGATTTCAGGGCTGGCTCCTTCATAGCAATATCTCAG
Source organism: Galagoides demidoff (assembly GCA_963574575.1). Classification (NCBI taxonomy): domain Eukaryota; kingdom Metazoa; phylum Chordata; class Mammalia; order Primates; family Galagidae; genus Galagoides; species Galagoides demidoff. The sequence goes on from CAUYQV010074756.1 coordinate 16,132, forward strand.
CATTCTGAAAGCTGAAATTCTGGTGCTAGCAATTCTATTCAATTAGTTATATTTCACTGAAGACAAACTAAAAAAAAAAAAACTCTAGTGACCCCAACTCCTTAGTTTCTAGGTACAAAGTGACCGTTCTCTTTACACACCTGACATTGGCCTAGACAATCTTTTTTCCTGGTGCTTTACTATTATTACCTTATTCATTCAAATTCATGAGCAATGTAGTTAAAGTCGGGCTTACTTGGGGGGTTATTGGAGGATGCTTGAAGGATGAGGAATTTGAGACAGAGAGAAATTATGGTGTACAGCAGAAGAAACAGGACATGAAATTGAGTCTCTAGACCATAATTTTCAACCCGTGTGTTGCAAAATATTTTAAAGATCATTAATTAAATCATTTTTAAAAGAAGTTAAAAGCACAGTAAGTATATTCTTTTTTTACTCTTATATTTGATGAACATAATGTGACTGTGCTGTGGAAGTTTAACTCTAGGTTTAAGTGTGCTGTGAGATAAAAAAGTTTGAAAAACACTGCTCTAGACACTCAACCGAATCTAACTATGAGTGATTTTTTGGGGGGCCTATCGCTTCTTTCATCAGGATGACCATGAAACAACACAGAGGTCCCAGGCTTATGTGTGTCCTTAAATATCCATGAGTTAAAAAAAAAAAGATACCACTTCAGGGAAAGGCCCAGTCCTGTCTCATTCCCTGTTACCACTCTTCAGCTTCCAAGTTTGAGGGGGCTGACTCTGAATGCTAGAATATAAGGATGCTGGACATGGGAATGTTGATTTCTTCTTGTCCGTATTTACTAAACTCACCAATTACAGTAGGTGCTCAATAATTGTTGACTAGACCAAATGGACAATTACATATGGTGCTTTGGAACTCCTTTCACCAATTGGTAATTCTGTAAAGATTTGCCTGTCTTAAGAAATTCTCACACATTCTTGCGACTGGAATGGTGAGAGAGTAAAGGTCATGTAGATGGCGCGCCGCCGCCCCATACTCATAAGTTCTCGCCCCAGTTATACTTCTGCCCTTTTGGCTCACTGAGCCCCATCATGGTGGTTGGCAAGAACAAGCACCTTATGAAAGGCAGCAAAAAGGGAGCCAAGAAGAAAGTGGTTCATCCATTTTCCAAGGAAGATTGGTATGATGCAAAGGCACCTGCTATGTTCAATATAGGAAATATTGGGAAAACACTAGTCACCAGGACACAAGGAACCAGTGAGTATAAATTGGGGGATATATGTCATAGCCAGAATCTTGGCCTGCTTTGGATCCTGTTGGGAGACTTTAAGGCCTACCCTTGTACCTGTGGTGTTTGCTCTTGATACAGTACTGTAGAAGCAAGGTAGTGCTTTTAGATTACTAAGAAAATGTGTATAAGTAGTTTTTAGCTGCTAATGAGTCCCTGGCATCTAGATCCTCAATTTCTGACCTTAATTTACATGGTATGATTTTAGTAGGCTTGTCTTTGCTATATGGTTCTGTTAGTAAGACATTTGATTCTTGTTTTGTAGAAATTGCATCTGATGGCCTCAAAGGTCGTGTGTTTGAAGTGAGTCTTGCTGATCTGCAGAATGACGAAGTTGCATTTAGAAAATTCAAGCTGATTACTGAAGATGTTCAGGGCAAAAACTGCCTGACTAACTTCCGTGGCATGGATCTTACCTGTAACAAAATGTGTTCTATGGTTAAAAAATGGCAGACTATGATTGAAGCTCATGTTGATGTTAAGACTACCGATGGTTATTTGCTTCGTCTGCTCTGTGTTGGTTTTACTAAAAAACGCAACAATCAGATACGGAAGACCTCTTACGCCCAGCACCAACAGGTTCGCCAAATCTGGAAGAAAATGATGGAAATCATGACCAGAGAGGTGCAGACAAATGACTTGAAAGAAGTTCTCAATAAATTGATTCCAGATAGCATTGGAAAAGATATAGAAAAGGCATGCCAATCTATTTATCCTCTCCATGATGTCTTCATTAGAAAAGTAAAAATGCTGAAGAAACCCAAGTTTGAGTTGGGAAAACTCATGGAGCTTCATGGTGAGGGTAGTAGTTCTGGAAAAGCTACTGGGGATGAGACAGGTGCTAAAGTTGAACGAGCTGATGGATATGAACCACCGGTCCAAGAATCCGTCTAAAATTCAGGCTTTTAATAATGACAAATAAAGAATCCTATTTGTGAAAAAAAAAATTATACATATAGACTTGTATATGTATCTGCCTGTATCATCTCAGATGGCTATTCATCAGGACACTATATTCTAAAACCATCTGCTTTGTTTACATGTGGCCTTTCTTAAAAGTCTACTCAAAGTTTGTGTAACTGGATCTCGGAGATAAAAACAGGCTGGACACTGTGGCTCACACCTGTAATCCCAGCACTCTGGAAGGCCAAGTTGGGTGGATTGCCTGAGCTCAGGAGTTCAAGATCAGTCTGAGCAAGAGTGAGACCCTGTGTCTTCTAAAAATAGAAAAACTAGCTAGACTTTGTGGCGGGAGGCTGTAGTCCCAGACACTCAGGAGGCTAGGAAAGAGGATTGCTCAAGCCCAAGAGTTTGAAGTTGCTATGAGCTATGATGACACCATGGCACTTTAGCCTGGGAGACAGAGTGAGACTGTGCCAAAAAAAAAAAGAACAAGGAAGGAAAGAAGGAAGGAGAAAGAAAAGCTCCCTGAAGAAAACCATGGTAGCTCCTTGTTGTTGACTTTGGAATTCGCACTGGGTGGCAGGGGCTAAGTGGAGATCTCCAAGCCGGGCTCCCACTGTGTTTTGGTTCAGGTCCCACAGAGAGACTGAATGCAGCACCAGGGGTGTCAGCTGTGAATGGCCTTTGCTGGGTACAGAGGTCCAGGGATCTCTTCTGTGCCTGCATCACCAGAGTGACATAGAAATGTCTCATGTCTCTTCTTTACATGGATTTAACCCAATCACGTGGACAGCAGCAAGGGCAGGAATACTCCTCTTACTGGGTGGTGTTAACTCTCCACTCTTCCTTATATGCCCTTTAGAGTATGTTCAAATGAACCCAGCCAATGGAGTCTTTCCAAGATGATGCAGAGATGGGAGGTGAGTTTTGCAGGGTCACAGTGTAAGTTTAGGAGCTGACACAGAGGCTGAGCCCCCTCCATGGAGGGCCTCGCTCATTTGTTCCAAGGCTGGCAGGTCAGCAGGGGAGGAGACTGGATGATGTTTTGTGAGGAGCAGTGGGGGGCTGCAGTGGGTTCCTCCTGTCTCTAGCTAACTATTATTCCCTGCTCATCTGCCAGGCATCGAGCTGCAGGTAGCCTGTATGTCAGGGAAGCAGTTTATAAAAGTGTGGGTCAGATTTTTGCTGGAAAGCTTGAGAGCACAGGAGATAGGACTGGTTGACCTCAAGTTTCCCTACAAACCCGTGAGTCAAGCTGGTCTTACAAAACCCCCAGTCCCTCAAAACCAGGGTCAGGTGTGGACAAGCAAGGCCAAGTCTGGTTAAGGACAGTAGAAAATTTTGAAGCTTTCTCATGGTTCTGGCTCCAGACAAACCCGATTCCACTCCAGAGAGTCTGACATTCCCAACCTGAAACGTCAGATTTCCAATGAGTTTCAGAAAAGCAGACACAGCAAACTGGATCGTTTCAAATTTAGCTCCCCCTCCTCCCACTGTGTAACTCCAATCACGTTAAACCGACCAGGAGTGAAATCTTCACGGGCTTTTCGTACTTTTCAGGAGAGGAGCCAGTGGAAGTCATGGGGCAGAGCAGTCAACAGCGGCGACTTGTTTGATTCTAGTGAATTTTGCTGATGTGGGAAGGAAAGGGAAGTCTCAGCATCTAAACTTTGTCATCAGACAATGTCTCCTCCTTGCTCGGCCCTGCCCACTGGGTCCAGGGACAGCCTTTCCAGACCCCTTCAAACCTCATGACCCCTGCTCTGTGCCCCCTCTCTAATAGAGCCTCCCCTCCCATTGCTGTCTGTGTGCCTCTGTCCCACGGGACCAGGGACCTCCTGAGGCCAAGGGCCGTGTCTCACCCTGCCAGGACACCTTCATTTGGTAGAAAGAATAAGCAAATGCCTCCTTCTTCGAGGCACCCTTAACACTAAGTTTCACCTTGACCATGATTAGTGTTTCTCAGACCCATCAAGAGGCAGCTACCGCAGACACGGGGACCCTTGTACGCTTGAAAAGATGTCCATTGACACGAGGGAAAATGTCTTCTGGCCTCTTAGGTTGCTGCTTGTTGGCAAATGTTCTAGTTTCTCCTCAGCAAGTAGATTTCCCTTCTGGGGCCTTCTATCTCTCTTACAGATTTGTCCCCTAAAAGGAAAACTTCAAAATCCTCTTCAAAGAATATTCTCCAAAGCTGTGGGAGATCAAAGGAACTGTTCCTGAGTCAGGCCTGAATCTTCACCTTCACTCCTTCCAGTCTCAGCCACCCACAGCTGTCTGCCTGACAAGCTCCCTTCAGCAGTGTTCGTGCTGAGGCAACTTGATTTGCTGCTGTTTGAGTTATTATGGGATAAATGGGCTTTTTAGTTGGCTTTTTCCACCCTCCTCAACCGACACCCCTCCAGCTCTTACAAAGTCTGAAGCACAGTCCTGCACATGAGCAAAGAGGCTGCTGGAGTTTTTAAAGTCAACTAGGAAAATAAATCAGCAGCATTTTTGTTTGTCAGTAAGAGCTGATGGCATATATATCTGCGTCCGCGTGTGCGCGCACACACACATGTATAAATAAATGACGCACCTTGGTGAAAGCAATGTTATTTGGTTAAGACTAAAGGCATTGTGGGAAGGAAGGTGGTGGAATTAGATGTTGATACAGAAGGTGTTTCAAATGTCAGATCTGAATGGCAATGGGAAGGACAGGAACAAAGGGAAATGGCTGCTCTAGAGTGTATCAATTCATCATTCTCCCCTGTGCAAACAGCAGAAGAGGCGAGAGGAGCTGCCTGCCCTTCCTTGAGAGCTGCCCTTTAGTTCCCGGAGAGACCAAGTTTGGGTTGATGTCAGGGTTGCCAAGGAAACAATGTATGCTTATGAACCACAGAGCAAATAGATGTATAAAACGCGAGTAAATCATTAATTGATTAATATTATTATTGATGGGATCTGGAGAGACTTACATATTCCTTCTTTATTCCAAGTTCTCAAAAGTTTTCTTTCATCGCAAAGCAAACACTCGGAAGGCCACTTGATGGACAATTATTCCCTCTTTGCCTCTCACTCGAGAGAGGACGAAGGCTCCTCTCAGGCTTTAATGGATCAAAGAAAATGGTAGACCAGGCATAAGGAGTGTGCTTCATGTTTTGGAGTTTGGGTTTTTTTTTTTAATTGATGGCTGTGGTTTTTGTAGAGAATGGAAAATGCATTAAGGAAAGTTTAACTTAAACACTAAGCACCTTTTGGTTTGACAAACAGATCTGAGTAGGGGCGGAGCCACATTTTCTGACCACCATTTTGTCTGTGTCAATGGCTCCCTTTTTAGTGGTCAGATTCCATGGCAAAGGGGTCGGGCTCAGAGGAGAGCAGAGCAGGGTGGTTTGGGGGTGCAGGGAAGGCCACGGATGCAGGAAGCCAGTGTGCACCAATGCAAACCTGGGAGGGGCTCAGGCTAGTGAGGGCAAGGCCAGCACACCAGCAGGAGGTTGCTGCTGTGAGAGGAGGGAGGGTCCCTGTTTCCTATTCTACAGTCCTGTGGAGTAAATCAGCCCTGGGGGTCCCCCCAGAGGTTGGTGAAAGATCTGTCCCACTTGGGGTATCCCTTCTTGCCTCTGGCCCCCTCATGAATCCAAACTGCCTGCACAGAAACCCTCCCTTGCCTGTGGCCTCCTTCCCTTCAGGACTGCAAATGCCCGGTCTGAAATGTGTCCATGACCACAGCCGTCCAGCAGGCCTGAGGTTGGAGACAGGCCCTCTCCTGTGAAGCCACATCTGGATGGCAGAGGGGACTGGCCCAAAACACATAGCCCACCCTTGCAAAACTCCCAGAGCTGCACCTGCCTCTCTGTGTGACCTAAGCCAGGCGCTGTCCTCCTTGCCACACTAAGGATGGTCACAGCTGCTACTTGGAAGGGCTGCTGAGAGCATGGCCTTGCATGGGTGGTTGGAGTTCCAAGAGGGAAGCAGAGAACAAGAAGACTCCCCTGTGGGTGGCCTCATATCCACCTTCTGGCCCCTGCTCCAGATACCATGGGTGTCCTCAGTCTCCACAGGACTTTAAATGAGGAAGTGGCTCAGGTCTCATCCGGTTTGCCCCTTCACTCAGGCTAAGGAGGATAGATTGTTTGGCATTGCTCAGACCCGCTCCTCTCCTCCAGGGGAGCTTTCTCAGAGTTCTGGGAAGCCGAGATGTAGGAGATGCCCAGATGTAGGGGGCCCACTGAGATGCTGACGTGGGAGGATATCAAGAATATTTGTTGACTGAATAAGTGCTGTCCTTGCAGGGAGGTGCTCTGTTAAGGGAGGGGGGTAGAGCCACAGCCAGGGGATGTGTAAGCCCAAGGTGCCTGGGGCACGAGACAGGACAGAGGGAGGTCAGCTAATTCTGATGGGGGAGGAGGGACAGGGACCTGAGAGAGCCTCTTAAAGAGGTGGCTTTTGAGGCGAGCCTTGAAGAATGAAAAGAAGCTTGGTAGAGGACAGGAAGCCAAAGCAGCAAAGCCATGTAGGGGTCCAGGGGGTGCAGGGGGCGCTGTGGTCCCAGGACAGCAGCAGGGAGTTTCTATCTCTTTCTCCTGCAGGGGGCGCCACATATCCCAGGACGGCAGCAGGGAGTTTCTATCTCTTTCTCCTGTAGGGGGCGACGCATGTCCCAGGACGGCAGCAGGGAGTTTCCATCTTTTCCTCTTGCTCCTGTGAATAATCCCCATGCAGGTGAAGAGGAAGCGACACTATCAGAGCCTGAGGCCTCTGCAGGTAGACCCCACTCTGGCCCTCTTTATACCCCAGGAGCTGGTGGGGAGAGTCCCTGTGTCCCAGAATGGAGGTGCCTGGCAGTGCACCTGAATGACCCTCCTCATCCAGGCAGCCCCTGCTCTGATATTGCAGCTTGGGGGAGGGGGCCTGCAGGTGGCCCATGGGGTCAGCCGGGCACTTTGTATTCATGGAAGCCACACTCAGCTTCGAAAGCAGCCAAATATTCATGCCAAGAACTTGGAACTGAATATTGGATGCCTGTCTCCACTCTTCCTGGGCTAGCATGGGAGGGACCCTAAGTCTAAGGCTGACTGGGAAGGCCTGGAGTGGGGCCCAAAGGTTGCACATCTCACCAGTATTACCAGCGTGGGGTGTGGAAGCAGGAGCTCTGCAGATGGCCAGGATAGGTGCTGGGTTCCTGCTGACCTGCTGGACCATGGGAGGATGGTTGGTGGGGCTGGGCTTCCCCCGGGTTTGGTTGTGGAGACACTTGCCTGAAGCAAAGAGGGAACTCAGGTGTGTGGAGCTGGGGGCCTGGTGGCTGCATCTTCGCTCTCCAAAGTGTGCCTTTGCCAAAGTCCCCTTGTGTCAGCTGTCTACCAGGTCCTCAGTGGACCTATCTGTGGGCACATTCTCAGAGTTGTAAATACTTCAGAATCATCGCAGAATAGAGTTCAAAGTCGAAATCCACCCCTGCCTCCTAGTCCACCCTCCACCCTGTCTGGACCCAAATGTGGACAATATGGATCTGCCTTGACACTCTCCTACCAATGACACACTTGTCCTTAGGCTTATGGTTTTGGCTTAGACACTCCCATTATCTGGTTCATTAATGGAACAGATTCCAATCTGGGTTATAATTTTGAGTATCAGAAACCTCCCTGCACAGGAGCCCTGGGTTTTCGGAAACTCGTTCACATGCCCAGGTGGGGGCTGAGAAAGGCCCTGAGTGGGCAACTCAGGGGCAGGTGACAGACTGAGAAAATGACACGAAGCTCTCTGCACAGAGACCCCGCATTCCACCTGTGTTATGGCCGCTCTCGGCGCTGTTGACAGCTCCCGAGCAGATTCTTTCCACAGGGAATTAGCCCTCACACAACATGAATGGGCTCGTTTTATATCAGAAGGCTGAATTTTAACTGACAAATTGGACAGGTTCCCTAAGGCAAGGGTTACTAAGCTTTGTCATTCTCACTAAAAATGTGATTTATAATATATTCCTATTTGCTAGACACTCCTTTTCCCAGGAATGAAGAGCTAGCGTGGAAACAGGAGGTCTACTCAATATTTGGACCCTGTATACAGATACGCTCCTCAAAAGTTTTCATTACCATGTAAACAGATCTGCACAAATCCATGTGCCACGGGGCCAACCAAGCTTCATTTCATTAAGTTTTAATGTTATTTTAAGTAGTCAAACACTTAAAGTTGAGGACAACTGGGCAATAATAACCCACGATTTACTTTAGAATTTTATGTTCTAAAGGAAAGACCCAAGGGTTTGATGAAAAAAATTGCATTTCCCAGCACCTCTTCCTTCTGGTTTTATCAGTAAAAATGATCCTTGTTACTTCTTAAATACTCTGATATTTATAAAGGCAGGGTATGACAGGTATTAGAAATCAATCTTAACCTTCAGCCAAGCTTCCTCAGAGATCGTTTGTAAAAACCACACACACAGGAGGAAAAAAAAAAAAAACAGGTGAAGCCAACTGACTTCTTAGAAGTCTAAGTTAAAGTTGCAAACTCATTTTGCACAAGATAACCAGAAATGCTCTAAGCTGTCTAAGTGGGCAGAAACAGATTTGATCTCTGTATCTGATTGCTTAGCAGAAGTCAAGCAGCCAATTTTTCAACAATGTCTCCATATCATGAAACTTCCTAAAAATCTTCAAGGGGGTAACTTGAGCTTGTGAAAAATGATCCCAAATGTCAATAGGACAAAGCTTCCCTTCCAAGATTATAACTGGGGGACTCAGAGCAGGCCTTTCATATTTGACTTGACAAGCATCTTTTTTTCTTTGTTCTTCCTGCTCTGGAGGGCTTGAGCAGGGCTTTACCACTTCTTTGTTAAGAAGAAAGGTTAGGCTCGGCGCCTGTAGCTCAATCGGCTAAGGCGTCAGCCACGTACACCTAAGGTGGCGGGTTCGAATCCCCGGCCTAGGCCCGCCAAACAACAATGATGGCTGCAACCAAAAAATGGCCGGGAGTTGTGGCGGGCGCCTGTGGTCCCAGCTACTTGGGAGGCGGAGGTAGGAGACTCGCTTGAGCCCAGGAGTTGGAGGTTGCTATGAGCTGTGAATGCCATGGCACTCTACCCAGGGGGACAGCTTG
>CAUYQV010074758.1:0-26251 GCA_963574575.1 Galagoides demidoff
GGTCCCAGCTACTTGGGAGGCGGAGGCAGGAGACTCGCTTGAGCCCAGGAGTTGGAGGTTGCTATGAGCTGTGATGCCATGGCACTCTACCCAGGGGGATAGCTTGAGGCTCCATCTCAAAAAAAAAAAAAAAAAAGAATTAATAATTGAAAAAAAATCTGTGCCATCTTTTAAAAGTGGTAGAGTTTGTGGATCTAAAATTAAATTCTGAGAAACCTTACCCTGACACAAAGTCGAACTGTACATTAAAGTAAATAATTATCCGTAAAATTCAGCATGTGTAACAATTTAACTGACATTTTCATTTTAATAACCAAAAAAACGATTTAGACCTACATTTTAAAGCACAGATAGATCTCAGATCATTAGTTCGTTAAATAGGTCAAGACTTATTACGTGTGAGTACAATCCATTTTCTGGATTGCAACTGACACTTTAAAAGGTGAAGTAGAAAGTACCATAGAACAATAAAATCACAGGGCAGACCATATGGTAAGGTTCAATATTGCTGTATAAACCTTTACTTCAATACACGTTATTGATTAGTTTCCTGCTGCTGTGGTAGCATATTAATGCAAACTTAGTGTCTTGAAACACACCACAAGTTTATTCTGGTACAGTCCTTGAGGTCAGAACTTTAAAATGAGTTTGTCGGCAAGGCTGTATTTGGAGACTTCAGAAGACATCTGTTTCTAGCTTTGCCTAGTTTCTACCAGCTGTCCTTATTCCTTTGGCTTGTGGTTCCTTTCTTCCTTTCACCGTTTCAAAGTGATACAGGACAGGTGGCACCCCAGCCAGCCGAGCTGAGCTGAGGACCTACTGCCTTAGTCCTGGCGCTGTTGGTGCAGCAGAACCAGCAGGCTGGAGGGTGGGGTGGGAGGCGTAGGAGGATCCAGTAGCCAGAGGAGCCCGACACCTGCAGGGGACACACCAGCACCTTAGCTCTCCATCCCCTTGCTCTTCCAGCTGAACCAGAACTGCACCTTTTCTAGGCCTGGTCACTTTCATGTATGTTTCCTAGGCCTGAATGAAAGGGATTGCAGCCATTCATTAAGGGAGTTTCAGGCCCCAAGCTGCTAAATGTAACAACTGAGTTCAGGCTGAATGTAACTTTAGAGGACCCACCCCACTAAATATAACAATTGAGATCAGCCATGAGAATATATATGCCCCTGAGCAAAGCCTGGGGAGAAATAGAGAGAGGGAGCAGAAGAGCTTGCTCCCCGACCTGATTCTCTCTGGCAGAAGCTTTGGTGTTTTTGTATTCTCTTCTTTTCTGTAAATAAATCCTATCTTACCACAGATCTGTGGTCGATGAATTCATTCTTTGAATCACTGAGACCAAGAACCCTTGAAGACAAAATTCTGATATCAAAACACATCACTCCAGCTACTGATTTTACCATCCATCTGATTCAATTGATGAGACGCAGGAGATAACACCCCCAAATATGCTACCTTGGCACACTGAGTATTTATTTAAGCCGTCGGAAACTGAGAAGGTGCAGAGTGGCCCATGGGATCCAGAATTCCTCTGCCCCTGGAAGCCAGACATCAAGCCTAGGAGGTAACTCTAATTTCTTTTCTCCTTTCTCCCCTAAGACCCCTCCTGTGACAGGTGTCCTGCTGTATATTCAGACAGAAGAAATGTCACACAGCGGCTCTAATAAGAATCTGAATATGCCTTGGTAAGTTCCCACCAGTTCCTCCTGGTACCAGGCGGGTGCAACTGGCTTGGTCAGTGCCAGCCACCCCGTGCTTTCTGCATTTCTGCTGGGTGGTGTTAGTGCAGCGGACGAGGGGAGGCAGAGCTGGAGAACCAAGTACAGCACAGAGGGTGAGCCAGGAGAAGCCTGGGGGTCCCTAGTTAATTGAAGGAGACCACGGCACAGCCCGTGCTGCTGCCGGTGCCACCCCCAGAATCACCTTTGGACGCAGAGAGCCTTCCTCTGGCTGACCTACTTCCCTGGGAGCATTTCACAGGCCCAAGGGTGATACAGGGTTCCCACAAACAGGGGGATCTCACTTTTCCTTGGTCTAGTCAATTTCATGTAAGTTTCCTATGCCTGGCCAGTTTCATGAATGGACTATATCCATTCATTAACACACTCATTCACCTTGACCCAGCAGAAGGTACTGTATCCATTCATTAGTGCCCTCATTCACCTTGCCCCAGTGGAAGGGAAGGGAATGTATCCATTCATTTGTTACCAAGTCCTGGACAAATATATTTACAAAGGACCCGTGAGACTATATATACCCTTAGACAAAGAACGCAGGCATAGAGATTCTTTTTCCCACTTGAGTTTTTCCTTCGGCCAGGAGCTCTGGTGCTTTTTCTTTGTATTTTTTTTTTTTCTGTAAAATAAACCCTATCCTACCCCCATTGCATGGCCCATGTATTAATTCTTCGAATCACCAAGACCAAGGAACTACTGGAGAAGAAACTCGGGTATCACTTCGATCATAACTCTGCATGACTGTCCATAAACATAGTTTTCCTTGAATCTTTGAGTCTTCCTCTCTGAAATGTCACATCATATAAAACTTGCATTAAGTTAATTTGGTATGCTTCTTTTTTATTAATCTGCATTTTGTTACAAGAGGTTTAGTCAAGAACCCAGCCATGAGGATGGAAAAGATATTCTTTTCTCCCTTCTCAATTTTCACATCTACTTTTTTGAGTTTGATCCTCTTACTTCCCTCTTAAGAGGACACTTGTGATTATACTGAGCCCACCTGCACCTATATTCTCTTCATCTCAAGATCCTTAACTGCATCTTTATTACATCAGATAATGTCTTTACAGCTCTTCAGAATGGGATGTGGACATGTTTAGGAGGCCATTACTCAGACAAACACAATTGTGTACGTGTGTGTTTGTTTCTGTGTGTGCTGCATCATGATATAAAATGCTATCATTTTTCAAGTTACACAGCCATGGCAAACATTACTAATTGATGTCAATTTATTTTCTGCTGAACTTAAATGCAACCTCAGCATCCTTCCTAACATAGATTTGAACAAAATACTACTTGATTCGATTTGGAATACAAGTGGTAACCTTTTATCATTTCTCATAATTACATTACTGTTAACAGAATAAGCAACACTGAGCTCTGAAAGAAATCAGAAAAATCAGAATTAAACTGGAAGCCTCTTTAGTATAAACCTGATATTGCTCAATGGAGTAATAGGAAATTAAGAAAAGAGTAGAAAAGCAAGCACCAAGATTTAATCAGTGCTCTTATCAAGTATAGGTTTTATAGAGGTCCAGTAACAGTGTGTAGGTAATCAGAAAAAAACGATTGGTGAGGTATCAGTTTGGGCAAGCCTTCCTGCAGAAAGTGGTATTGGCAAGATTTAGACAGGTGGCCAAGTAGGTCGAACACTTCAGGGGAGAGGAGGGTCTTCTGAGGTTCCTCAAGAGGACCTGAGCTGCATGGTCTCAGGGTCATACGTGCAAGGAATTCTGAAGTTTCAAAAATTCACCATGGAAAAATATGGTCCTTCAATAGCAAAAATGAAAATAAATTTGGTTATTCTGAAAAACTGGTACTGTTGTATCTGTCTAAAACTTATCAGAAAAATGCTTATTTGACATACACATAAACCAAAGGAAAAAATATCAACAGGAATACAGGCCGCCAAAGTAGCACAAAGCACTTGTAGGAGGACCCACGACTTGTGCTTAAACAATGATGTTTGGCGTTTGAGAGTCAGCCCTTCTTGGCATCCAGAAGATTACTGGAGTGGCTGATTATGTTCTGGTCACCTCACCTGAGAAAGACAATTTAAAAACTTAGTGAAATGTGAGAAGCACATGAGCAACTAAAGAGCAAATTCCTTAAGTCACATGTAAATTAGGTTCCAGCCTAATTAGGGGAGTGAATGAGTCAGTAATCATTGGTTTAGAGGCCATCAAACATATCCCTAGCATCATCAAAGAAGATAAGGCACCATTTTCTATAATAGTGGATCAGTTCAGGAGGTTTATTTTGTAAGTTAATGATGTAAGATCGAAGGCCTTACAATCTTTCCTTTTTTTTTACATATTTGTGCTCTTCTGACTGTGATACTATCTTAAAAACATGAAAATATTAGACAAATAGAAACAATAAAATATTAGAAACATAGAAACATTTTTCAGAATAACAAATACTTTTGAGAAGAGTAGTATAAAAGTACAAATTGGAAACTTCCCAGGATGGAAAAAAAATTTACAGAAAGCCATGACTTAAAACAGTAACCATAAAACAAGCTTCAGTGATACTGGTATCACTACAGCTTCATAAGATTCTATTTTTAATAGCTGGTAAATACATTAATTTTTGCATGTTAATGCAAGTCATTCATAGACTCCGCTGGTATTAGTTCTTGAGTTTGTTGAGTATATATAAAATAATTTGTCTTTTCCAGAAGCACCACCAACACGGTCTGTGCAAACATTAATGACTCCTACACAAGATGAGCTGAAATGACATCGGGGTGAACGAATCTCAGAGGTGAAAGTGATTGGATTTTTGTTTCATTTTTCTTCGTGCTCACTACTGACACATCTATTTCATATTTAGGTTGAAGACAGGAGGATTATCTTGCATGGCTTTTACTGAGACAAGGTTATTTGAGAAATTTTTTGAAAGAAGCAAGTCAACTTGCAAAGCGGATTGATGGGAAAATTAAATTTTAGCACATTATGACACTTTAGATGAAGGATACAAAGCATAATGCTCCCTGATCTCTGTGTGGCTTTTACTGAACAGTTAGGGCACTTTTTAAAAAAATTATCTTTAGTAATCAGGTGAACACTATTAAAACCATTCAATTTTGCCATTTTAAGTTCCCTTTTTGGGAATTAAGAATCATAATCACCACAGTGACTTTTAAAAAAGTTCAACCAAAAATGGTTGCTATTTCCTTCATGGGTCTATAAAATTTCCCATGATTAGGAATGGATGGATGCTGTGTGAAGTAGGGTGATAATATTTGATGTGATTGCTTTTCTACAGCTAGAAATAATGAATAAAATAAGAATGAAGTTTTATTTCCTTTCTAATCAGCTATCATTAGGAAACATTTCTGATAAAATTTATTTTCAAATACTTATTAAATATCATAAAGACTTTTTTTTATCTTTTCTGCATCCTATAATTTCTGTACTAATTATGAAATCATTTAATTTCTTCCTATATAAACATCTTCTTATAATCTATTCAATACTACAACTGTTTGTTTTTGGTTTTTGAGACATAGTCTCACTATGTTGCCCTTGGTAGAGTGCTCTGGCGTAACAGCTCACAGCAACCTCAAAGTCTTGGGCTTAAGCAATTCTCTTGCCTCAGCCTCCCAAGTAGCTGGTACTATAGGTGCCCACTAGAATACCTAATTTTTTTTGTTGTAGTTGTCATTGTTGTTTAGCAGGCCTGGGCTGTGTTTGAACCCGCCAGCCCTGGTGTCTGTGGCTGGCGCTCTAACCACTGAGCTATGGGCACTGGGCCCTACATCTGTTCCTTAAAATAATTTTTCATCTGAAATTTCAGTTGTATATATAATTGAGCAATATAAAAATATTTTGTATTATTTTAAAATTTCAATGATTTAATAAAAATTACAAAGAAGATAATACAAATGACTATTATCATAAATGTCTTATTTAATGCATGGCTTACGATAATTGTACATTAGAATCAAATGTCATAATATTCATAAAATAAAATATACATAAAATTTCTTAAAATTTAATTTTCTTAATTATTTTATTTATGTATACTAAATATTAAGATACCAGATCCTATAACATAATTTTAAGATAGTAACTCATGCAAGTTAGAGAATTAAAACAATGAAAATTTCATAATTCTTCCATTTTATCCAAACCATTCTGAAGTCTTCATAGATTTGCCTCTTCTTAGCTTCTACTCTTCTATAAGAATTTTCATTGTTAAAATCTAACATACATGAAATGTTATTTCTTTTATTTTTCGCTAAATTACACATACTTTTTCAGCTGATTATCTACTTTATTTTTCTATCCATGTAGAAATATTTTGAATTAAGACAACAGTCCCTGTTTGTTTTAATAACAGTGCCTCCAACTTATAGGTTGCTACATTTATGTAATTATTTTTTAACTTATCAAATATATTAAAATATAAAGACAACAATAAAACAAAATTGCATTAAAAAAGAAATTTTCCAATCTAGAAGGAATAAAAGAATCAAGAAAAGTAATGTGATAGAGTACTTGGATCATTTTATTAGTTCACCATTCTTCTTCTTCAACCTATTACCATTTTAAAATAGTCTTTAGCTATTAAAACTTTGATGATATGAAAGATATTGTACTAATTTAATAAGAAATTTCAGCATGGAGAACATAATTTTTGTAGGTATTGCCAGTGAATAGAGTAATATACATACGGGCAGTTTCACCAAGTTCATGTTTATTGATCATTTATAGCATAATCAAATATAGCATTATTTACAGCATAATTTATAAGATAATATTCATAGAATTAGTCCTATTTCCCTTTCTTCTGACCCCTTCATAAGAAAATATTAAAATTTCTCATGTAACAATGTCAATAGATGTAATGTAGAGCACTGATGTAAAGTAATTCAACAATAAGAAAAGCACAACTTAACACTTGGTAAATATTTATTGAATTAAACATTGCTGAATCTCTTCTATTTACAATAATCTGTCAATTGGTATATGTTGTTTGTTACCAGTAGAATATATATCTAATTGCATTGTTATTAGTAGGATATATAACTAATTTTTCCTAAAATATCATCTTCTTTTGATATCTGAGATCAATCATTAGCAAAGTTGAATCATTATGAATTATAGAAAAAGTACAGCTACTTCCAACTCAAGTTAATAAAATTTGTACTCACATAGATGCATTCTATATTGTAGAATAATAATCATTTATCTAATTAAAATATAATTCTTGTTTGCTATATTAAAATAACTTGAGAATAGAAAGTCTTTCAACTTCATGATTGAGAATTGTGGCAGTCTTTTTCTTTAATTTAAACAAAGGCAAAAAACATTCATTTCCTAAAGTTTGCTTAAGAGATCTGAAAGTCTGGGTGGCGCCTGTGGCTCATAGGTGTAGGGTGCCAGCCCCATACGCCAGAGGTGGCGGATTCAAACCCAGCCCTGGCCAAAAACTGAAAAAAAATAAAAGAGATTTCCTTAAAAAAAAAAAAAAAGAGAGAGAGAGATCTGAAGGTCTAATTACAACTGCTTGATGTTCTTGGTATAAAATCTGACATTAATGGCAATTAATCAGTACAGTTGTGGTTGCAAATATGAAAAGTGATTTTTTAATCCACTCTTCTTCCTAATCAACAAAGTAACATTTTCAAATAGGCTACTTCCAGGAAAAGGACTGGTGATATCTGCTAATACAACTGTCATGCAAAGACATTGTCATTATTAACCTTGTCATTTTCGTTACTATTTCTACTTCTATCTTTACCATTTTCAAGTTCCTATTATAGTCTCCAATATTTTAAAAAGAAAACATGGGAACTTACTTGTACCATAGAAAAATAAAACTGAATTATCCCAATATACATTAGTAGAATGAAGGATAAATATGTTGAAGAGTTATCTCTCAAAGCATGAATTACCCTTGGAGAAATCACAACAAACGTAATTTTCAATGCAGTTTGGGCTTATTAGAAATGAAGGAAAATCTTTAAGGACCAAAACTCAAATTCAATTAAATATTAATGACATTTAAAAAATAAATGAGTTTGAAAAAAAACCCAAATACATACATAGAAACCAAATTTTTAGATCTGAAATTGTCTATATTTACAAAGTTTTAAATGTGAAAAAATGAAACTACAGATATGAAATTAAAAGTAAACAATAATAAAGTAGATTTAAAAATCATTAAATAGAATTTTCAGAAATGAGAAAAAAAATTGTTGAAACTTAAAAACTTACCAGATGGACCAATCTAGAAATAATACACAGCTGTTTATTATTGAAGAACTCTGAGGAACAATCCTTCTTATTAATAAGAACATAGGAGAAATTAATCCAGTGCAACACAGAAATGAAAGAAATGAAAATATGAAAGAAGGATTAAAATAGAAAGTGAAACTTAAAAGTATGATTATGATGTTGAAGCAAACCATTAAACATATAGCTATGTTAATTAGGAACAAGCACCCTCTGGAACCTCCCCAATCAGGCTGCTCTTTTATGACCTTGTGTTCAGAGAATGCAGCTTACAGAGGGCCCATTTGGCGTTAGAGACGGGGGTCTCTGATGAGACTGATTTCTGAGTCTTCTCATGCCTAGAAAATGTAGGTCCCTGTCCAGCCCTGAGTGGGAGAACCCTCTATCTATATGT
The DNA here is from genome assembly GCA_963574575.1 of Galagoides demidoff. Taxonomy (NCBI): domain Eukaryota; kingdom Metazoa; phylum Chordata; class Mammalia; order Primates; family Galagidae; genus Galagoides; species Galagoides demidoff. Next base: position 8,379 of record CAUYQV010074758.1, read on the forward strand.
TAAAAGGCACATTTGACATTGGAAAAACATTAAAACCAGAAGGCATATGTTGTGCTATCTCCACAGCACAATGACAGAATGCAGTAGAGTATGTGCAAAAACTATATAAAATACCAAGTGTGAGTTAATTCCTGAATGTACAAGATGACTTTACAAAACGAATTTTGTGTATTAAGAAATGTTAAATATTGACCATGCGCAGACATGGAGCTCCATAAGTGAAAAAGTAGAAAAAGTAAAAGTGATTGATATACTACATGATGTTGTTTAATTACAAAATTCATCATTAAGGATGAAATAATGCTTGTAGTCAGATTGTTTAATTACAAAATTTATCATTAAGGATGAAATAATGCTTGTAGTCAGATTGATACAAGTTCCCCCCACTCACAGATGGACATAAACCCCATTTCCTGGGCCAAATGAAGTTCAATAATCATCTTGATCATAGACCTTAACCAAAAGCACCAGTCTGACTATAGCATGTCCCACCTAAGCTGCTATTCCCTGAGTAAAGAACACACCCTAAGCAAAACAAGACCAGATCCCCACACATGGGTGGTTTTAAAATCTGCCTCTACTCTCCAAACCCTGGCATCAAATGCTTATGAAATTCCATCTCCTCCTAACCTGCTGCCCACAGGCTGGGGAAGTGGTCTATAAACCCTTAGTTAGAAAGCACACAGGGGCTCCCCACTTGGGAATCCCCCTTCATCATATTGAAGGCCCTGTTTGTTTTCTACCTTTACTTATAAATAAAATCTGCTCTTTTGCTTACTTGCAGTCCCATGGTCCATGGATACATTCTTCCAATCTCTGAGACCAAGGACTTGGAAGAGGGAGAGATTCTGGCTAAAAGGTTACTTAAGCAAATAAAATATAGAGCTGCAGCTTCACAGACCCAGTTCAATAAAGCATAAAAAAGTATCAAATGCTTCAGGTTTTTGCCATTGAAGAGAATTTTTTTTTTAACCTTAAAGTCAAAAAAAGACTCTGTTTTTTTCAAGTTGTACAACTTTTAGCAATTTATCTCATGTATTTTAAACTAATTTTCATATTGAAAATGAAAATCGTAACAGTAACTATCTTACTGAAATGTTGTGAGGAATAAGATAAAGGTGTGGGTAGCACATGGAATAATACTCTATGGTTAACTATCATGGTTATCATCTTCAGTACAAGTCTATAAATATTAACACTAATCAATACGAAGAGGAATTTAATTCCTAATTTTTTACTGAATACATCATCGAATGTTGGCCCCTTAAAGTTGAAACTGATAAGAATGAGCTTATAGTTGAAATATTTCACTGAAAATGTTCCTTTTTCCTTGATTCAGAATATACATACTGCATGAAATGCAACAGGGTAACTACACTAGTGATTAATACAAACAAAAATAAGGTTTCTAAAAGACGGCAGTTTGTGAGAGAATATTCATTTGGAAATTTAACTTTAGCATTGTAAAATAGTGAATTTCTATTCTGATTTATCAAATTTTTTCTATCAGAAGAGAGAGTTCTACTGATGGCATGAGAGTAGGTTAAAAACACAAGCTTTGCAGTTCAACACAAGTGATTTTTAGTTCCAATCTGCCACCTGGTGCTTACTCATTGACATTTGATGAGTTGTTTTAACATTTCAAAATCCTCAAATTCTTCATCTGTGCACTAGGGCAATATTTGTCCCCTACCCTCTTATAGCTTTCTTTTAAAGATTTAAAGGACATGACCTAGAGTAGCTAATTTAGTATAATTTCTGGAGCACAGTTAGCATAAAAATGGTAGTTGTTGCTATCGTCATTATTTTCAACATGGAAAAATTGGATAAACAAGGATGGCAGCTCTCTGTAATAAAACTGCAGACTTATCATCCTCTAAAAGCCACTGACCCCATGATGCCAAACCTGAGATAGGAAATTTCTTTCCCTTCTACACATTAAATACAGTGTCTTGTTTGGGGCTAACTGCTCTGAAATATGCAAGTTCAGCCTGTAGCTTGACTTGACAAATGATACCGAACAATTGAGTGACAAAATAAAATTGTAACAAGAAAACTGCTTTTGTGACAATGTCTATAAGTGACAAAAAATTTATAGACAATAAAAGTCAAAATCGGTAGGCTGATGGACAAAGCTTAATGGAGACACTGGGAATTGCAGTGTTTTGGTAAGGCAGCACCTAGAACTGAGAGGGAGGGCCAGGGACCAGGAGAGGTCAGTTCATCACCTGCAAGTTTCTCCTCTTGGAGACTTCTAATTCCATATACTTTTTCCTCCAAAGTAGTCCACGGAAATTCTATTAATCATTGTGCATTAGACTAAAGGGCATGACTTCATAAAGGAAGAAAGTATAGGGTTTTTAACCTATATGATTAACTTCATACCAAATTTAGCAATCCCTAGACATCTTCTAAAAAGTAATCCAAATCTTTCTTGAAAATTGAAGGAGTATTTCTAATATAGTTGATTTGGGGCTTATATAAAGTGGAAATGTTTTATGTAAAAATTAGCAGAAAATGTTCTTTAAAGTCTGATGGATTGATATTATTAGAATACAGAAGATAAGAAGATATGATAAAGGTCAAACATAACCCATAATTTTTACTAGTTTTCATTACAGTACTAAGGAGAATTTTTATCAAACTGCAACTTACACATTCTTATCTAAAAATGCTGGCTTTTTTGAAATTCACCTTTTTAAAAACAATGAAGACACACCCTCATTTCTCCATTAGAAGAAAGACAAAATTAGGTGCTAAATACCCTTTCTCCTGTATTTAAAAAATAAACACATCTGTCCTTTTCATTTAAAGTTTCATTTTAAAGTGTTGTGTTTTTCAGTTTATTCACAGAGTCTTTCTCTTTGTGGTTTCTAACCAGGTGGGCATCATTAAATAATAAGCAGGCATATCATAAAAAAAAAAATTGGTAAATACACATCCCTTTAAAACTATCCAGCCAGGGTGGTGTTCTGGAAATTATTCGAATTGATCTTAAACAGATTTTCCCATCTGTTCACAAATACAAATGCTGAATTCAAGGAATGCCAAACCTAGAATGCAGAATGAATTAGGTAAAAATGGGGACTATAATTCCTGTGGTAAAGTTGGCAAAATCTGTCATGAAAAATCAAGTGACGCTGTTCATAAAAATGAATATTCTACTAAGAATCAACATAACAAAACAATAACATATTGCACATAAAAATAAAAACCAAAAGTAAACAAGTATGCAACTAAATGACATCCAGCCAATGACAAATCTTATATTCCATGACGGAGGAAAGGTATTTTGAACTAATGATCATTCAGATGCAAAGTAAATTTATATCCATGCTCATTAAAAGTGAACAATCAAGTCATATTTATTTTGAGTCTATTTGAAAAATAACAATTGATAATATCCATTTTTTCAAACACACTAGACTTAATTTGTTGATACAATTTGAGCAAACTTCAGTGAAAACAAAAATTTACCTTCTCAACATTTTGACCTCTTTTTTTATAATTTGAAACCATAAAGTAGCAAAATTATTTCAAAATGTTAATCATCATATTGTTTTCCAAAAATGATGTGATGTGCTTAGTACATTTTAAAATCATACTAAAGCCAATTTTATTTAAATTACTATTTTTATCATTATTATTGTAAAATGGAGCAAGATAGGATGAAAGTTATAAAGCACACTGGGCTGGCTTCATATATAAGTTCTGCCATTACTAGTTGGTGGCCAAGGTTAACTTTCTTAACCTTTTGAGAACTCAGTTTTTACATGTGTAGAGTAAGAACCTTCACATAGGGTTGTGAGGATTAAACCAAATTATATACACAAATTTATTACTATAGCGCTCAACACATAATAAGCACATGTTAGATATTATTATTCCATTACTTAATGAACAGCTGCAACTGAAGATTACATTTGAAAAGCAAAATATATTAATATGATTTTAGAAGGCATTAATTGAAATACATAAATGAAACATTCCATGAATATTAATGAACTAAAACAGATAATGAAATTTGCATAGATATAGCGATAACCAAAGAATATAGTAAGAGAGCAGAGAGCCTGGGGCTTCAAAAGGGGACACGGCCTGGGAACAACAAGATGATGAAACATTGGGGGCCGGAAAGTCCATATCTTAAAAATTAATTACCTTCATTAAAGAATATAGCTGTTAGTTTTGAAGTCCAAGGATTTATTTAAATTATATGGACAATCAAGGTTAAAAACAAATTCCTTTCTTAATAGAAGTATTTAAAGAGAAATAAAAATATGATTCAAACATCCAGGAGTGGAAATTGATTTTTTTTTTCTCAACATAACACATTAAATTTGTTTCGGGGAAGATGTTACTTTCGACTTTAATCAAAAAGCTATCACCACATTTAGTGACTATTAATATTAAATTCAACTAATTAGAACTCTAATGGAACCAGGTGTAAATTTTGATTGAAAAGTACTTTTATCACACAAGCATCTTAATTTTAAATTGTCAACACAACCTTATCTGAACAGATTCAGAAAAAAGAGAGAGATGACAAAGATCACCAGACTTCATTATCAGCATTCTGCATGGTTTACCGACAAAGGCATTCAGAAGCAGCTGCTAGGTCGATTTCTAAAAGGGCCAGATGACCAGAGAGGTGCAACACCCAGTTGTATTGCAGGACTGTCCTGCTGACCATGCCACTGCTGTCCACCCCTAAGCCAGTCAAACTCACAAAGGGTTGCTGTATGCTCCTCCACAGCCAGTTCTCCAAATAGGCCCCTTACCACCACCCAGGCCTCATGGGCACAGCTGTCTTCCTGCACAACGCCAGGCTCATGTGCTGCAAGGAAGGAAATCTACACAAGGCATTTGCTTCCTCCCAGAGTATAAAGCAATGGAATGGATGTAGACTGAACCACTAATGCCATCTGCCGTATTTTGCAACTGTATCTGTACCTATGTTTATCTTCACACTAATAAAGAAACCAAAAACTCTACTTTTGCCTAAAATTACAACTACAAGATACTGAGGCTCCTCCAAGTATATTGAGTCTTCCTCTTTCCTTAAGAAAATACTTCTGAGAGAGTCCAGAGGAGCACCACACTTCATTTCCAGCAAGTCCTCCTCTGTTCACAGGTATCATCCAATCATCCAAGAAGAGGTTTGGAGTCTTTTTCTTTCTTTCTTTTTTTTTTTTTGGTATTTTTTGGCCAGGGCTGGGTTTGAACCTACCACCTCTGGCATATGGGGCCGATGCCCTACTCCTTTGAGCCACAGGCACCGCCCTGCTTGGAGTTGTTTTTATTCCACTGGTGATGGCAGATGGACAGGTGCCACTCGCACCTTCTGATGCTGATATCAAGATTAATGGCACAGCTTTCATTATGAACTAACTCTCTGTCAGACACTGTTCTAGGTACTTTTACAAATTTTGTCCCGACTGTGCTTTACAGTAACCTGGCGAGGTTGATGCAATCCTCTGGTTGTGCACTGCCTCACATCGGGCACCCTTCCCACACTATCTCCATGGTGTTAATGGTTCCATGTTTATGAACACAAAGATATCAATATTCCGCCCAAGATCACTGATAATAGCAAGAGTGGCAGAACCACGTTTCAAAGTAGAAGCAAGTCAAAGAGGTGCAGCAAGCAAAGGAAGAGCAATGCTTCCCAGTCCCCTGGTCTGCATCACATTGGTTTCCTAGGTTACAAAGCTGCTCAGTGCACCCTGAGTCTCACTGCAGAGGTTTGATTGACAGATCTGAAAACTTAGTGGATTGTTGCGATGAGATACGAATGACACTAATGATTAATATTTCTAAGAAAACACTGTTCAAATATAAAATTAAATGTGCAGCCTACAGTCTAATTGTAAACATAAATAAGTATTACTTCTCCATCTACTTCTCAGGTGTTATATCTCCTATCAGTAACCTTCTGTACATTTTCTTCTGGTCCCCGATACATTAGTTCCAAATATGTTGGTAAGAATTGATTATATGTAACTTTTCATTCCTATAGTTTCTCATAAATAATAAGCAAAAATGTACTAGAAGATTTCGCTTTATAGTATCCTAGGGATAGAAAGATATTTTCTTTCCAGCTTTGAAAATTTAATCTTCTGATTGAGATTTTAGTTTTGTCAAAGTACTCCTACAACCTGTCAAAATGTTAGTTCCAAATTGTTCCATGAATAACTGACAGTTAAGTTACCTGGAAATCTAGACATAACAAATTGCTCCGTCTGATTTCTTTAGAACGTTGTGTAACACCATCGGCTAGATAGAGCGTGACTGACAGAACAAAAAAGAAAAACAGTCAATTTATTCATATGACAATGAAAGACCTGAAATTGTTCTTTCAGCAACATAAAATTAAAATATTTTACTAGCAAAACAAAGATTAACTGAATAATTTCTCTCCTTCTTAAATAATATTCAACACTTAATTTGCAGTCTAGAATCATTCTCTTCTTGAATTAAAAAGTCTTAATGTTTACTTCTGTTTAGTCATATAATACTATATTTTCATGCAAATGCAATTATTTTGGACACTGTCATATATTTAAAGAATTATATAAATCACATTATTCAAGGAAATAATAAGAATTTAGGAAGATTCTTAATAATACACAGATATATTTGCAAATATATTCTCATCTAATTTCCCAACTTTAGTTTTCTTATGGGGGTTTTGCACAGGTAAACTGCACCTGGAGTGTATTCAAAGAAAGGCTAGAAACAATTATGATCACAAAATAGAAGCATGAAATGGGATTGGGGGTGGCTGTCCTATGCTAATGCAACACAGGACACATTTACAAGTAATTGTCAACTTGTTATTTTCACCTTTCAGACTTAGATAAATGAATAATTATATGGCTAGCCCAATGATATCTTACAACAGTACAATCATAGATCAATACACATAAAATACATAGGACAATAATAAGAGTTAGAAAAGTTTTGTAATATGATTTGGGTTTTACACATAAAGACACTGCAGTCTAGCATGTAAAAAGTTTTACTTATGGTCACATAGCTTAGAATAGCTAGAGCCCAGCCCAGAACCCACATCCTGGTCCACTTGGCTTTGCAAGATGCAACAAAAACGTGCAGGAGACATGGTGTGTGGTTTACAACCGCTGCGGTGTTTCCCCACCTCACACCACACTCTTTCCCTTAGTCAGCACCACATACTCTATTTCCTCCCATAGAACATCTATCTAGAATCAGCCTGTCATTCAAAACTCCTGTGGGCCTTCCTTTCGTGCAGTGACAATTTCCAGACCTCCAGTAACAAACTAACTTTGATTAGTTTTGTGATATTGATTAGGCAACATGCTGGAATAATCAGACTTGCCACCATAATAGGATAAAATTCTGTAAGAAGAAAAGTAAACAAAAAAAAAAATAAAAATTAAGAACAACCGACTGTGAAAAGCTTTGTTTACTCCACCTCTAATTTCATGGTCAGGAACTCGGATACACAGAGTTGCCCACAGAGAGAACAAAAACCACAGTTCCATTAGGAATAAAATGTTGGAAAATATAGGAAAGCTTTTAAATTTTCCAGTCCTACTCATGACAGCCAAAATTATTACCTACAGCTCAGAAAGTCAGATGGATTTAATGCCATTTCTGCATTTCCCTCAGAGTAAGTACAATTAGCTTTCCATCTTGAATCACTAAGGTTAAACTGTCTGAAGATGTTCCTTTTTGCTCTGATGATTTCAATAATTTCGCTCCAGTGCCAGCAAAGAGAGGTGGTACCTTTTATGCCTAGAGTCATTAGCTTTTCTTCTGAACTCCCTCAAAGCTGGTTCATCCCTCATCTGGGTTTCGACTTATAGTATGTTTCTAAATGAAGCATTAATCAGACCCAGAAAGAAAGAACACAAATTGTGATCATTGAGAAGAAGGCGTTCTTCTCAAAAAGACTCTTCCTTTTGCTTTCACTTTTTTTAACCTTATAGATATTTTGGTTTCCAGTGGCTCTATGAGTTCATATACACGGGATTTTCATCTTTGAGCCCTAAGACTATGCATTCAGCATATGGACTGTATACAAGTGCTCAGAAAAAGTTTAGTGACAGCTGATTTCGATAAAGGTCTCATAATGTGTTTGAGTGAAAAGAAACTAAATAAGCAAATACAGTAGAACCTCCATCATCGACCACCTCCCTACATTGTCCACCTCCGTAAGTTGACCTGTTTTCATAGACTACACATGCACCACATGTACGTAGCAGCACAGTGGGCCTAGTTCCTTATGTTAACTACTTTGTTGACCAGTTTGTTATAGTTCTTTGGGTGGTCAACTTATAGAGGCTCAACTGTATGTATAGTGTGTATATATACATGTACACTATAAATGCATATTTATATACTTATATGTATAAATATATCATATAAAGTTAAAACATTATATAACACTACAACATATATATTATATATAATGTATTTTTATAGTGTATGCAACAGGATATATTTGATCAAGAGTGATATTTAAAGTACTTAAGAGTACAGATGGGTAATGATCAAATAACAATGTGTACTAACCAAATATCCCTGGACATGAAGCAATCCAAAGAGATGGTAGCCATAAACACTGGCCATAACGTTGTTCCAATTACATGTCAGCCTTGGTATAGCATTTCCACATCTAAGGTGGTGTCCTCCATCCCAACATATATAAAATTATGAGAAAGCCTCTGTTTCTCTTACTCAAATTTTACCAACTATGAAGATACAGCCTGATAAGTATTCAATAACCCAATAAAACAAAGTGAAGACTACCCTGTATCAGTGGAATCAAATCTATTCTTTAAAAAAAGTAAGTCATTATTCTCTTCTCATCTTTTCTCGTTACTTGTTTTCTTGTATAAGGTACGCCAAATGAAATGAAATAACACAAAAACACAAAACTCAATAATACCGACCATGCTCTCTCCGTCTAATCTTCAGGCTGAGGGGCCACACCTCCCATATCCTACGTGCACAGACACCCGACTTGGAGATTTTTAACAGCACTCTGGAATCACTGCAAGAAGGTAAAACCAGCTCTAGACAGGAATTGATTAAGTGACATGCTAGAATAATGAGACTTGCCACAATAACTTGATGAAATTCTATAAGAAGAAAAGTAAAAGGAACATGTATCATAAAATAGCAGTGACGAGCATAAAACCTCATTGTTCAAATGTGAACTGGAAAGAAAGTTTTTTTTAAATTCATCCTCAAGCTTCAAATTCATAGGACCGTTTATGAGAAAAAAGTCACCCTACCTACTTATTGTCTTCGAACTGGATCTTCAAAACTTTGTAATAAAAATTTGTTCATGAAAAAAAATGTTCTACAAAAAATGTTATATTTCAATGAGATGCTATCCACGTCTATCAACATGAGTGGCACAAATTTAAACATTAAATGGGATTATTCTTCTTTTCCTATTTCCTGAAAGGAATATCCATGAAAGTCACTATTAAAATTTGCTTTAAAGATTGTATTCAGAGATCTCAAGCTGACATGCTCCTTTAGAACTAAAATTTTGGAATAATAGTTTAGACTGAAACATTATTTCTTCTAAAAAGCAAATAAATAACAAAACAGCAAACAGTTCCAAGTGTAAGCATGTTCAAGATCATTAAATTATTTGAATTATGTAATTATGGAGGGGAAAGTCAGAACTACTCTTAATACATCAGTTTGCTCTTATAAATGTGATATAAAACTCCATTCCTCATGGCAAATCACCAAAGAAGCACAATTTTTCATTACTTTTTTATATTAAAAATAAATCTATCTAAAATTCTTTCCTTTTAAATTTCAGATTAACGTGAGAGAACAAAGCACTAAGTTGCAGTGTTTGCATTTTTTAGGTAAAGTCCCCCTGTAGTTGTGTCCCACACCCAAGATGTGTGCCATATAACCTTAATCTTACATTGTGCCCTTTAAGTGAGAGCACACCCATCCCTCTCCCCCTGCCCTCTCCCCTCAACTTGAATTGAATTGTGCATTGTATTAGATCACTTATTAGCTCCATATTAGTATTGAAGACATTGCATACTCTTTTCCATTCTTGGGATACTTTACCAGGAAGAATTTGTTTTGACTCCATCCACGTTAATACAAAAGATGTCAAGTCTCCCTCTTTTTATGGCTAAATAGTATTCTATGGGGTGTGTGTAGAATTGTCTCCACTTAGATTGTCTCCACTTCTTGGCAATTGCAAGTTGGGCTACGAAAAACATTCTGGTGCAAATGTCCTTATAACAAAATTATTTTTTTTCTTCTGGGTAGATGCTTAGTAATGAGATTGTGGGATCAAATGGAAAGTCCAATTTGAGTTCTTTGAGGATTCTCCATACTTCTTTCTAAAGCAGCTCTTCAGTTTGAAGTCACGCCAACAGTGTTCCCTTCTTCCACATCCACGCCAGCATCTGTAGCTTGTGAACTTTGTGATGTGGGCTATTCTCACTGGAGTTAGGTGATCTCTCAGGGTGGTTTTCATTTACATTTCTCTGATGATTGGATATGAGCATTTTTTCATGTTTGTTAGCCATTCATCTGTCTTCTTCAGAGAAGGTTCTGTTCATGTCTCTTGCTCAAGGTTAGATGGGTTTGTTTGCTCTTTTTTGTTGATTAATTTGAGTTCTCTGTAGATGCTAGCTGTGACCTCTTTGCCAGATTCTTACCATGCAAATAACTTTACCAATCTGAAGGTTGTCTATTTGCTTTAATTGTGTGTCCTTAGCTATGCAGAAGCTTTTCAGCTTAAATCCCATTCATTTGCTTTTGTTGCTGTTGTGTTTGCCACTGAAGTCTTTGTCATAAAATCTTTCCCCAGCTGACGTCGTTAAGAGTTTTTCTCACACTTTCTTCTTGGATTTTTATCATTTCATGTCTTAGATTTAAATATTTTTGTCCATCTGAGATAATTTTTATAGGTGGTGAAAGGAGTGGGTCCAGTGTCAGTCTTTTACACGTGGTTACCCGGTACTTCCACCATTTACTGAATGGGGATTCTTTTCCCTAGTGTTTGCTTTTGTTTGGTTTATCAAAGATCAGATGGCAATAAGAAAATTAAAAAAGCATCAAAGAATAAATATGATTTGTATAAAAAAGTTAAGGAGAACAAAAATACTAGAAAAATATACAACTCACCTGAATATTATCAACTACTTTAATATAATCAAACTTGAAAAATAAGAACTTACCTCACCAACACTTAAGTTTCATCACCACTTCGTACCAATCATAAATTAGCCCTGAACAACAGCACTCAATAGCTTATGGTTTATGCTGAGTGTACGGAATGTGTGAGGATCTTAATCTACTGGAATAGCATATTTCTGACAAGATAGTTATGACCAATAGCAGTCATGTACTTGCCAAATAAAAGCACATTCTTACCTTTTAATTTCACTAAAGAGATGTTATTTTGAATGCATTAATACACTACACTTGCATTTTGAAGGTAAAAATGTGTATGTGAACAATAAAAATTCTAAAATGGATTAACATAGCACATGATATAATGCCTTTGGAGTCACTTCAGATAGATAAAAATATCCTATTAATAGTAAAAAAATTAGGATCTACATAAGAAAAACATATTTTCAATTAAATAAAAGGAAATAACAATGAAATTCTTCCTTTAGAGGAAGAAGGGCCCTTGATACTTGGAAGAAAATCAGATACACTCTATGACAGTGATCACATTTTTTTTCAACTGCTGGATAAGACAGTAGGAAAAGTCTTGATAAATTCTTAACATTTCACCTTGAAAGTAGACTGCTCATTGGGGTGGGAAAGAATCTTCTCTTCATGAAGTGAACATATTTATGTGTCCAATTACAGTGGAAATTTATCATATTCTGAAGTGTCCTCAGCTTTCCCAAAGGCTGTAGGCCTGTTTGAGCTGCCCAACTTGTCTGTATTAAAATAGTAAATCTAGAGAATATGTTTATACTCCTGTATTTCAATTTCTCAGCAAACACAGGTTAAAATGCTGTATTGGCTATCTTACTAGGCTAAGAAGTTCAGGGCAAATTGCTTCTGTGCTATATCCAAATAAAACAATGAAGTTTTCTTGTTATAAAGACAATTATCCAGATAATTACTACATGTTGTTTTGTATTCATTCCTAACTTTCAGTAGCATTTTTAATATTGTTCATTTAATCTTCATGATGTTTAGGATCTTTCTCTTTTTGGTGATTACCTAAGTTTCTAATTTCTAATAAACAACATTCAAACTTCAATGGAAATCAACTTCAAGAAATTTCTAGGGTCTCATCTCCTCAATGTGATTGCCCTGTAACATGAGCATAGAATAAATTTTTCTCTTTTGAGTTAGTATTTGATTCAGCATAGGAGTCAAGTTTTTTGTTTTTTATTGTTTTCTGTTATTTTTTATGTCACTTGGTAGTAAAAATATGTTAATAGCTGTCAAAAAGCTGGCAGCAGGTTTTGACATGTAGTTGTATGAAGCTACCATCAAAATTGCAGCAAGACAAAGACACTAAACCTTTAAAATCTTGTATGACCTTGGAAAATTTGGAGGATGCTTTGCTTAGAACATGGGAATGAAAAAAGTGCAGTAAATTACAACCAAGTGTTTTAACTTTCTTTGTAAGCTTAAAGGTCTAAATAAGATTAAGATAACATACTTTTGAAAATACATACTAACCCATTAGTGAGACAAATCCATAAAAACTGAATATCTTAAAATATATGTCATATATAATGATTTCTCAAACAACTGTCTATCTCAAGAAATAACCTGGGCATGTTCTTATATACCTTTCTGGATTCATTACAACCCAATAAGAGAGAGTGGCAACGAGAAACTTATACATGTAGCAGATCCAGAGTCACAGGGACATTGATTAATGTTGGCTATGGCATAGATGTTTCCTAAAAGCATCTTAATTGATCATATAGAAAATATGCTTTCTATCCTTAATTTTTTAGACTGGGTTGGCATTATCCAAATTTTTGTTCTTGTTTAATTAAATATGTAACTCAGAACAATATTTGGAAAAAAACTTTTATTCAAAATTATTCACTTTGTGACTACTGTTTTTGAAATGTCTAAATAAGTAAAGAACTAATTTTCTTAGAAATTGAAGAGAAATTCTGTTTAATATAACACATTTACTTCTAATGCAAAGTTGCAACAAAAACCATCAAAGAAAACAGATTTACAATTTTCACAACATTTTGTACCACTACATGAACTCAATGTTCAGTCATCAATTTATTTATAATGTGAATAAAATCAGACTAAGATTGTAAGCATAATAAATAAGAGGACATTTCATAGAATCATTATTCTTAAATTATATTAATACTCAAAAAATGTACACTATAAAATATGAGTGCTCAAAAACAAAGCAAGAAGAGATTTTACCATCATATTTTACATTATTCTGTAAAACTATACCATTATTTTTTTAACATCTTTGTGGTTATTTGCATCTTCAAGGTACTAGACTATTGTTTCCTGAAAAATGTTGAGCATGTAATTCTACTGAAATAATCTGTTAAACATGCAATCTCAATATAAGAGAATGTATATGTAATATAGGTATACAATATAAGTTAATATATTGTTTTAGTAAATCTTTATATTTTAATCGTAAACATTATAAGTCATTTTGTGTAACTCTCTGGTCTATGCACCTAATTAATATAGTACTATAGTAAATAAGTAATGACTTGTGACTGTAATACACAAATGAACGAAATCTTAATGTAGAGATAAAAGCAGAACAACAAATGAATATTATTTAATAATTTATTAACACCACTTTTACAACATTGACTTGGGGAAGACTTCACGTCAGCTTTTCTATAACATTATTTTCAATTATATTGCCGGCACATGCACAGCCGCTGAAGCATGGACACAGACTATGAAAGTATTTTTTAATTTTATTTTTTGTTGAACCATAAATTACCATAGCTATGCCATAGCAGCACCCACATAATGTCATAATTTTGAAATTAAAATGATTCACCATAGATACATGTTGAAGGCAATATATAATGAGAGCAATTTATCAAAATAAAACAACTTACAGACTTATTAATCTTTCTAGAAGAGATCAAGAGATCATTAATCTTTAATCATGATATTACAAAGAAAATAATGTTTATCTAAGTTCTGTTTATCAATTTCTTGAATTGTTTATCAAGGAAGCTATTTCTCTGGGCTCCAAAAAAAATAGCTGCTTTATCTTTTGTTTTTCATCATTCTATTTAATTATAATCCTATAATTTAATGTAAGGCAAATATTGTCTCTTGCATGGCAATGCAAAATTTCTGGTAAGAGTAACCCATAAAAGTATATTAAAAATATTTATAGTGGACTCATGAGTACCAATAATATAGCAAGTAGAAACCTGAGATGTATAATTAGTACAAATAATTTATAATAGTTTCTCTGTGTCTACATACAATGCAGCCAGAACAATAACCATCAAACTGAAAGGCATTAAAAATTATTTCAATATTTAAAAATCAGAAGAAAAATCATAAATGAATAGTGAATTTCTCTACATTTGTCAATATTGTCCTATTCACATGCTTAATGAAAATTAAATTAAATTTTGATAGGTGCTTATCCCAGTTTCTCACTAAAAGAGTGATATTTGGCATATAATTATTTTAAATATACTATTTTAATGGTGATTTACATTTTATTACCTTAGAACATTAATTTTAAAATTTGTGTGCTTCCTTTAGTCACTGTTTGCTCACATTTAATTCTCTTATTTGTTTACTAGCTGATGCTACCTAATTTTTAAGATACCATTAAGGAGACTTTAAAGACATTGGTGTCTTTCTACTTGTTTGCGGAATACCCTAATTTTGATTAGAAATTGCCTTATTATCTATTTTCAGGTAAAAAAATTGATTGTTATACTTACCTAAATTTTTAAAAATATATCTTTATTTCAGTATATATGTTTTTAAAGGAGATTTTTAAAAACATATAGTTTCAATACCATTATCACATATAAAAATGAACAATAATTTTTAATCTTAAACAAGTATAATTTAGTATTGATTTCTTCAAATAATTATTTTCGATGGTTTATCTCTTACTCTCAAGGCTGAAATTAGGTACATGCCTTAGGCATGCTTCATATGTTTTCTTTTCTTAAAAACACATTGAATAGGTTTCTCAAGCATCTTAGCACCAAGATGGCAATATATATAACTCAGTAATATGCAACCATCGTCTTCCACGGTCAAGTTAAAATCTCACATATTTCCCCTATTTCCATAGTTGTAAAGCTCAGATCTTATACCCAAGTCATTCACCCTAAATACTTAATTATTCTTCCTGAAGGTATTCAAGGCTGCAAATAACTCAAAGCAAACTATCATATAAAGTGCAAAGTTAAAAAGCAAATACGTGGAAAATACCCTTTCCCGTACTGCACCCCGCAAACAGCACTTTGCTTTTGCTCAACCTAGACTGTGTTTAAAAACTATTTTAATGTAATAGACTTAACAAAAGCCAAAAACTCTTTAATATATATATATATCTTAAAGGCTCCTTACTATTTAAAAATGAATGCTAAACAAAAGACAATGTATTTTATAATTACATAAGTTTGAAGAGCCTTTTATTGGAGCGTTCTGTAAAATAAACGAGACAAAAAGCTAATAGAGAACTTACTGTCAAAAGTAGAATTTCTTCAGAAAAGTAAGAAAAAGGCAGCGGTTCTTTTGTCGTCCTCTTTGAACCGCTATGTTGGCCTTCGATCTCTTTTATGCTCTCATATCTTTTTTTTTGGTAATTGTAGAGGATGCCCAGACACGTTTTCCCTATAGCATTGGGCAGTCTCGGTTTCCCCTAATAAATAACATCATTTAACATGTTTCTCCTTCTTCTGTACCTCCTACAAGTTTTTAATCACATCCAAAGGCTTGATATGAATCAGATTCAACTTTTTACTAATTATTTTTCATAGGTAGCATCGTATCCTTCCATCACAGAATTAAAAATATTTGTTGTGTTTGAATTAAATGGAATCTTCGTCCTTAATGGTAGGCAAATTGTCCTGTCTTTGGACAGAGGAAGCTACTTCAAGTTAGCTCCTGACACCTATGAACTGAATTCTGAAGTAAATAGATTTCTCAACCTCTGTTATGACAAGGTGCCTCATGCTTAAGGTGTCTATTTACTTATTTATATTTATGTTTCCCTTTGCTTATATAAATGACAGAATTCTATACATAATTTTTCCAGTTAGCAACATCCATGGGGATGACTTAATAAGCCAATTACATTTAATTTCTGCAGAAGATTACACAGAAAGGACCCATAAAATGATAGGCCCTTAGTTTGTTGTTGTTTTATTTTGGGGGGAGGGAGGTTTAAAACAGTCTTACTTTGTCACCCTCAGTAGAGTCCTGAGGCATCATAGCTCACAGCAACCTCAAACTCTTGAGCTCAAGTGATTTCCCTGCCTCAGCCTCCTGAGTAGTTGGGACTACAGGTGCTACCACAACGCCAGGCTATTCTTTTTTTTTTTTTTTTTTTTGTAGACAGGTCTCTCTCTCTAGCTCTGGCTGGTTTTGAACTCCTGAGCTCAGGCAATCCACCCATCTTGTGCTCCCAGAGACCTAGGGCCTTTTAGTTTTTGAATATTATTAATTGCCTGAGATTTTTATGTATAAAGGTTAGTATGGCTGAATAAAAAAAAATCCTGGTTCACAGTATGTTTTCTTAAGTGCCTTGTGTAAGTTGCTTGCTTATCACTGGCAAAAGTCATTGCTAACTTGATTCTTGTTTTTCAAATTTTGTCCGTTTATAAGTGACCTTGTATTTTTGGCTACATACATAAAGACTTGTTTTAAGTCTATATTTTAATGACTATATGTCTAATATTTATTGGTCAATATTCCTAGATACACGGCAAATACTTCATATGTAGTTTCACATTTGCTTGTTTGTTTTAGGAAAATTTTATTCCAATATGGCTTATTATCCTTATTTCCTTTTTTGGAAAACAACTATTGTACATATAGTGGGTGTTCTTTGCTTATATTCTATATCCATCTCCAGAATTTAGGAAGTATTCACTTTAGAAATAAATATACCATTAAATCCTTTTTTTTTTTTTTTAACCACAATTTGAATGAAATGAGAACAAAGCTGGATTGCAGTGATTTGCACAAGACAGAATGTTTTGGGGGAACATTATCATTATAAAGTTGATAAAATCATAGAAAAAAGGAAAATTTATTTCTCACTGCCAAGTGCATTTTTCTAAATTATTTTTATTTTTAATTATTATGGCTACTTAATTATTTTTACAGAGTTAAAAATGTGATAATCAGAGAAATATGAAGGCAACTCTGTAAGGTTATGATGTAATAAGAAATAGGTATTGGGTCTTCCTTTCTGTCTTCAGTTTCTAACAGAGAGCTGTAGAAGAGAAAGGAGGATTTGTTATGTGTTTGTTTGTTTGTTCCCTGTCCTCCTCAGGAAGATGAAAGAGAGTGTTTTGTCATTTGTAACAAGTTCCTTTCATTCACACCAGAGTTTGTGTTAAGGTGACTTTCTGAAAGGTCCTAAAGAAGTGGGGGCTGGTTGTCAGATGCATCTCTTTATGGGCATTTCATTTCATAAGTATGATTAGAGTTTGGAACTTGGAGTCCCACAGGGCTGAATACTGATCAGTCAGCAATGGCCAATGATTTAATACTAAAAAAATAATGCTTATGAAATGAAGTCCCCATAAAAATCCAAAAGGAAAGCTTTCGGTTTGTTGAACATATAAAGGTGATGGGAGCAAGTTGTCCCAGGTGAGGGCAGGGAAGCTCTATGCCCATTCTCTATACCTTGCCCT
>CAUYQV010074759.1:0-12410 GCA_963574575.1 Galagoides demidoff
ATCTTGTGTTTGGGGTTTGTTTAGAAAGGTGCATGGAGGCATATAGGTATGTAGATGTTTACGTATACCTATAACATTACTCTGGAGAAACTCTGCTCTCCTAAGCCTCTTACGTTTCTATTTAATCTTTACCCTTGTAGGGAAAATTTTAAAAAGAGAGAGCTCATGATACATTAACATATTTTTACTAAATATAGGGCTGGAATTGAGTTGGAGAGAGAGCAGGGAAGAGCACCAGGGAGTTTTTTTGTTTGTTTGTTTGTTTGTTTTGCAGTTTTGGCCAGGTCTGGGCTTGAACCCACCCCCGGTATATGGGGCTGGCGCCCTACTCCTTGAGCCACAGGTGCTGCCCAGAGCACCAGGGAGGTTTTAGTGAGATGGTCATATCAGAAGGTACGGGTGTGAAAAGCCATCATGTCATATTTATAAAGTTGGGAGAGTCAGAAGATGCCCCTAGGGGAGGAAGCCAGGAAGCTACAGGGACCAACAAGAGCAGAGGTTCTCAACCTTCCCAATGCCACGGCCTTTTAATCCAGTTCATGACCCACAGGTTGAGAACCACTGAACTAGAGAGCGGCTGGGGGCTGGGTGGCTCGGGGAGGCTGTAGGCAGAGAGAACCTCTGGTGACTCGGAGACCACATCAAAGCAAACTTCTTCCCCTGTGTCCTGATCACCAAGACAGAGAATCTGGCCAAGGTCCTGGCCCTTAAGCCTCCCCCACCCCTGCCCCGGGTCCTGGATCACCACCTCTTCCTGGGCTGTGTCCTACAGAGTATTGGGACTGGGCAGCAGAAACCCCCTGAGCCGTAGTAAGCCGCTGTTCCTTGTGTTGGAAGGACACCTGTCGAGAAGGCCGTAAGCAATGAGGACTTTCTCCCCTCAGTACCTGTATGGCTCTGAAGGATTTGGGGGTCCCATTCCAAAAGAGAGCCAGGAGGTAGAAGGGCCGATGGTAACCAGGGTCAGGGAAGACCACAGAGCTAGAGGAGGCCCCAGAAGAGGAGGGGCAGCTGGTGGGTTTTAGGTACTCATTTGCCCAAAGGGAGTCAGCTGGACCAGCTGTTTTCCAGATACCGTGTTGGCAGGAGAGCCGCAGTCCAGGTTGCCCATATCTAAGTGGGAAAGGAGATGGAACTTGGAGCCGCTGCTGCGCTCAGAGACTGGGAGGAAGCAGCAGGGGCAATCCCGGGCCCCAGGGTGGGAGAAGGGTGCCCAGGTCACTTACAGATCCCTGTCCAGGCCTTGATAAAAGTTGGTCCAAACCTTCTTTCCTTGCAGCCTGAAGTCCTGAACTCACCCTGTGTCCACCTGTGTAGTTCTGGGCACTGTACACATCTATCGGAAGTTGACACAGCCCTGTCCAGGGTCCATGGCGGCTCTCGGCTGGCTTTTGGCTCTCTCTTCCAGGCAGGAAGAGCAGCATCTCGGGAAGCCAGCAGTGCCTTGTCACAGGCAGCATCTCGATATCATTTGCCCTGGTGGCTCCCTTTTGCCCCTGGTGTAAGCTCAGGCCACATTCCTCAGGTGGCCTTCATCTGGCCTAGCCTCATCCCCAGCTACTCAAGATGCACTTGCCAGTCCTTGAAATTCCCACATATTGTAGAACCTCTATGCTTTTCATTATGCCACTTCTCTGCCTGGGATATCTGTCTTTTCCTGGGAAACAAAAGCGAAAAATGCCTGACTGTTAGATTTAGAATAGCATCAACTTTTAAATATTTAAACATATAGATAAGAATAGAGAACAACATGTTGAATGCCCATTCCAAGTTTTTTTTTTTTAGCTCTAAACACTACATCGTGTTTACTTTAAATCCCATTTTCTTTTAAGGAACTGAAATGGGGCTGAGTGTGGTGGTTCACACCAGTAATCTCAGCACTTTAGGAGGCCAGGGCAGGAGGATGGCAGGAGCCCCGGAGTTTGAAGTCACAGTGAGCTATGATCATGCCACTGCACTCCACTGGGAGACAGAGCAAGACCCTGCCTGGGGGGTGGGGAGATTGAGACCTGAAGACTCAGCTGAGTCTTTCCCACTTCTCTCTCTCCCTCTTTAGAAGTGGTATCCATGGGTGTGTCTTCTTTGCCTGTATTTTTAGAGAGTGGGGAGAGAAACTGTCAAGTCGGAGGTTGTGCTTGTGTTCAATTTTACTCGTCTTTGCCAAGCTGCTCTCCAAAGTGGTGGTTCCAGTGGACGTTCCCGTCCTGTTTCTCCTTAACCAACACTTGCTTTTATCGAACTTTAAATATTTGCCAATCCAATGGGTGAGAAGTGATGTCTCATTGTTTTAATTGGCCTTTCCTTGATTCCTAGGAAGACCGATCATCTCTGTGAAGGCCAGTTGGGATTGTTCCCTCTACAAACTACCCGTTCATTTCCTTTGCCCTTTAATGCTGGTCTCATCCTTACTGACACAGGACTTCTTTATTTATTCTGAATAATGATTGTTTGTTTTCTATGTTTGTGGCACGTTTTTCCTCCCAGTCTGTGCTTGGTCTTTTCACTATGTTTAAAGAGTCTTCTGTGTGCAAAAGTTTCTGACTTCAGTGTAGCCACACTTACCCCGTTCTTTGGTGTATGGTTTATGCATTTTGAGTGTCTTAACTAAGAAATAGATCCTGAGTATTCCAAATTTTTTTCTAAAAGCCCATTTTTTTTTTTTTTGATTACTGATAGTCCAAGACAATTAGTCTCTTGGGGAAGAATGGAGCGTCACCTTGCATGTTGTTCTGATACCCAGTTCTGTGACTAGAGGATTTGAAACGTACATCAGAGGATAAACATTCTGCTTTTTGGAGTTATGTGACTAGGTAAACGATGCCATAAGCTACAGCCACCGTCGGGGAAGTCTTTGTCCAGTCCACCGGCCACTGGACAATCCTGTCGTGGTTAGCCAAGTTACAGAGTGAGGCAGGCACAGAGAATGAAGGGGACGTTTATGTTACAGGACATATGAAGTGACAAGAGGCCCCTCCCCTGACTCCCGGTATAACTCCTATGTCCTCTGTATTCTTAATCATATTGTGGTTGTTGGTGTTTATCATAACCAGATTCCAATAGAAATATTCTCAGCCACATAAAAATGTTGGTGAGAGGGGAGACACACACACGCACACACAAACACACACATGCACGCACCAGCTCGCTTTGGACTTGGATGCTGTATCGGTGTTCACCTATTAGCTGCTTCTTTGGGGAGTGGCCTCAGAGATTTTGGTACACTGTTTTTCAATCTTTTTTTTTATCTCCTGGCACACCTGAATCTGTGGTTAAACTTTTGTGGCACACTTAAATTATGCTGATGAAAAACGGGTAAAAAAAATACTTCCTGTGCTTTGAACTTACTTTGAAAATAATTTAATTAATGATATTTAGAAGTTTTCATGGCACACCTAAGATCCTCTCCTGTGCCACACTGGTTGAATATCACTGTCCTGGTCCTCCCGTTATCCCCGTGAATGATTCCTTCCTTTCTTCCAAGGCCCTCTTGTTAGTTGATCTGGAGAGGGGCTTGGAACGATGATCATTTCATTGTTGTTAAGTCAGAGACAGTGAAATCAGGTGAAAAGAGGGTGAAATTTTTTTAACTCTCAAGAATTTTTCATCATCTCACCCCTGAGATTCATTTTAAAAAAAAAAATACGTGTAGACTGTAGAATTCTACGCAGAGAGCATACGAACCTTAATAGTGGGCTGATGAAAAACTAAGAATAAAATAACAACTTGATGGAGATTGTTGACTGTTTAACAGATGGGGCCTGAATGGAATGGCTGGAAGTCTGCAGATGCCAAAGCCATCCATGGCTTCGTCTGGTGTCTGTCTGAGCCTTTGTCCCTAGCTGCCTAATTTGTCTATCACAGTCTGTATCCCCGAGATACCAGGCAGGTGGTCTACTGATGATCAAAGCCCATGATGGCGCATACTGCTGTCACCCCTCAGTTAAGTCCAAGAGGGAGAGTTTGGGGAATGTTGAGCCTTGCCATTGCCCTTTCTGGGTGAGGTGACACTAGGTCAGATTTCGGTTTCCTGGAACACGTGTTGATGTTTCGGGGCAGAAGGTAGGGATTTATTTGCACACCTGGCTCAGTCTAGACTACAGATCTCGGAAAGCTTTGCAGAGTAATTGTGTGGCTTTCTGGGCTAACTGTGGATTTAATACTGACAGCAGAATAAAGGACTTCAAGATAGAGCTTTGAAATTTTTGCCTCTTTGAACGTCACTGTTGCAATAACCCTCTCAGCAAAGTGGCAGTTTGGGGGCATTAGCCCAGGCCACTTAGATGCCACCTGACCCAAGCTTTTCAGTCCCCAGTCCATCCAGGGATACGTGTGTGATGCTATTGTCTTATCAGCCTCACCTTCAAGAGCATCCGTAGCCAGGCTAATGTCCAGCTACTGTGCATGTGTATAGTTGCAGTATTTCAACACTGGTTGTTGAAATATTGACACTGCCATGCTTGCTGGTCAAGAACCGCTGCTTGGGGCCTGAGTCCCCACATCACCCAAGCCCTGCCTCCAGGATCTCTGGGAGCGCCCCACAAATCAGCAGCTAACTGATCAGGGGTAACCCCTACTCCGCAGCGGGTCTCCAGGAGGCTACTTCAGGGTCTAGCTGGTTTATAATCTAGTAGGGAAATGGACAGACCCCCTCCCCAGAGACCCCACTTCCCATGATCCTAGAGGAATCCATCTTGATCGATTGATACTCATGCCACAAAAAGTTGTTCAATAGTGTGACTATCAAAACTTCACAAAACAAAAACGTGGGCCTTTTCTATGGTTAGAAGACAAAAGAATTCCACTGCGCAAACACAAACTTAAAATAGCAACGTGTCAGCACATTGGTCCTGCTGTTAGAACACAGGTGCTGAGGGGCCTCAGTGCAAAGATAATGGCCAGATCGCTCCAGAATAGAAACCATTTTCTTTTCCTTCTTTGTTCCTTGTGGTGCCTGCCACTATGGCTGCATGAGATTTAGTCAGTATTAAACATTTTAATTGATTCAGTGCTTTCTAATTGTGTTGTCATGTCTAAAAACCTCCTTTCCTACCCTGTTCATAAAGGTAGTTCCTTATTTTTCACCATTTTTATCTGATAGTTTTAACACATTTTTCTCTTTGTGCTTAAGACTGTCATCTATTCGGGCATTATTTTTGTGACTGGTGAAAGGAACAGATCTCATTTCACCTTCTTACATTAAAGTATCCAGTTGTTTCTTCTCTGTTTATTGAACAGTCCATCCTATCCTCCCAGACCTGTGAAGCTCCCTCTGGCAGACCCAGTTCTCATGAAGTTTGTATCCCACTGATCTACACTAAATTCCATACCAATTTTTTTTTAATGCCACCCTCAGTAGAGTGCTGTGGCGTCACAGCTCATAGCAACCTCAAACTCTTGGGCTTAAGCGATTTTCTTGCCTCAGGCTCCCAAGTAGCTGGAACTACAGGTGCCCGCCACAACGCCTGGCTATTTTGTTGTTGTTGCCATTGTTGTTTGGCTGGCCCGGGCTGGGTTTGAACCTGCCAGCCTCGGTGTATGTGGCCGGTGCCCTACCCACTGAGTTAAGGGCACTACCCAACACTCTTATTTTATTACCATTTTATAACTTTTAGTGTTTAACAGCATATGTGGCTCCCCTTTGCCTTGTTTTTTCTTGGCTCTTCTGACAAGCATGTAAAGTTTTGTAAAAAAGAGAAAATGTGAACTCTTTTCTGTTGTAATTGTTTAGAATGTGTGGATTAATTTGAGGAGACTTCACATCTTTAAAAATATTTGGTCTTCCCATCCTTGAACATATTATAGTTCTTTCTTTATTTAGATTTTCTTTATTGCCTTTCAGTAAATGTTTATAAATTTCTCTGTAAAGGCATTAATAAATTTTGTTAGAATTCTCCCTAAGTACTTTAGGGCTGTTTTGTTATTGTGAATGGACTGTTTTTCCTAAAAATTAAAATTGTTTTTCATTGATTACTGTTGACCTGAATAGATTTTTATATTATCAATGAGATATACAACAAACTGACTAACCTCTTTTATTAAGTCTAAAACTTTGTGGATCCTCTTAAATCTTGTTATGACCTTTTTTCTCTTTCTTTTCAATGCTTGTCGCTTATATTGATATTTTTTGTGATACTCTTCTAGCTGGGTTCCCTAGTACCATGTTGACTAGAAGTAGTGACAGTGGACATCCTTGTCAGTCCTAAATTTTGAAGGGAATGCTTCTGTTACTTAACTCTTGAATGTGATGTTTGCTGTGTATGATATGAGCGGGTATCTTTTATCAAAGGAAGTTTTGGCTTGATGCCTGTAGCTCAGTGGTTAGGGCACCAGCCACATACACTGGGGCTGGTGGGTTCGAACCTGGCTTGGCCCTGCTAAACAATAACAACAACAACAACAAAAATAATAGCCGGGCATTGCGGCAGGCACCTGTAGTCCCAGCTACTTGGGAGGCTGAGGCAAGAAAATTGCTTAAGCCCAAGAGTTGGAGGTTGCTGTGAGTTGTGACGCTGTGGCACTCTACTGAGGGCAACATAGTGAGACTGTCTCAAAATAAAATTAAAAAAAAAAAAAAGGAAGGAAGTTTTGGTCCCAATTTGGTAATGTTTTTAAATTCATGGATGTGAATCGAATTTTATGAAATCAGTTCTCTGCATCTATTGAGGTGATAATAATTTTTATCCTTACTATGTTAATGAGGGTGCTACATCAAGAGATTTTCTGATGATTAACTATTTGTGTATTATTTGCATTAAATGCTTTGGTCATTATTAGTATTGTTATTTTAAAATACACTGCTGGGTTTAACTTGCTAAAATTTTCATATCTGTGTTCTGTTTCATATCTGGGGAAATGTGTCCTATAATTTTTGTTTCTTGTGTTGTCCTGAACTGGTTTGTTTTCACAGTAGCACTGGCCTTATCAAATGACTTGGAGGATGTTTCCTCTTTTTATACTCCAGAAGTGTGTAAGTGATAAGATTAAGTTGATGAAATTCGGTAGAATCTGCCTGTAAACATCTGTATATATGGGTTATTAGTGTGTCAATTTTTAACTACTAATTTTTGAAAAATCATTATAGGACTGTTTTGTTTTTCCATTTATTCTTAAATTATATGCAGTTTAAAATTGTTTTTGATGATACTGAATGCAGAATTTTAAGTCCTGCTTTTTTCTTTTAATATTTCTACATCATTCAGTGTTACCACGATGATTTTTAAAGTGTTTACTTTAGCAATGGGTTTTCTTTAGGATTAAAATTTATTTCTAGAATTTCATAAGCTTACATGTGTAATGGAGAGAAAAGATGAGTAGCAGTTCCAAGCGTAGAGTAAACAGACAATAATTTCTACTAGACATTGTACCCGAAACTGACCAGGTATTGTAACTTTCCAGAGCTCAAATTCAGCAAGTTGGAATTTCCTCATGGGTCCCAGGGAGAGAGTAAAGGCAGTTCTGTGACAGTCAACAAAGGAGGGGAGGCTTTCCCTTTTGCTAAAGGAAGAATAACACATTCTTTTTGAATGATGACTTACTTTTAAAATGCATCCTGCCTGAACTGATGAGCTCAGATTTTTTGGGCCTGAGCAATTTCTGTTGAAAGACATTTGCAGAGATCTCTGAAAGTGTATTATAAGAGTGGCAGGTTTTTAGTTCTAGAGGAAGAAAATATGTTTTCTCCCCTTTTACTGATTTCAGGTCTGAGGGTGTAGCCTATCATTGTCTGTGGAGCTTTTCTTTTCATTTTGTTTTGTTTTGTTTTTGCAGTTTTTGACCGGGGCTGGGTTTGAACCCGCCACCTCAGGCATATGGGGTCGGCGCCCTACTCCTTTGAGCCACAGGCGCCGCCCTGGAGCTGTTCTTGATGCTTACATGGGGTGGTGCCCTTTGCTGCCAGCGTGTTCTGGGAGGTGCTATGTCCGGGGAGCTGTGGAGGCAGCTGGGCTCTTGAGGGGCACACCCGTTTCAGGTTTGCACTCTTTAGGAGTTTGGCTTATAACATAACTACAGTTTCTTAGCAAAACCCTAAACACTATTTTCCTGTTTTTTTAGACAGAGCCTCAAGCTGTCCTCCTGGGTAGAGTGCTGTGGCATCAGAGCTCACAGCAACCTCCAACTCCTGGGCTCAAGCGAGTCTCCTGCCTCCACCTCCCAAGTAGCTGGGACCACAGGCACTCGCCACAACGCCCGGCTATTTTTTGGTTGCAGCCATCATTGTTGTTTGGCAGGCCCGGGCTGGATTTGAACCCGCCACCTTAGGTGTATGTGGATGGCGCCTTAGCCACTTGAGCCACAGGCGCCGAGCCACTATTTTCCATTTTAAAGGTCTGAAAACATTCCCTCTGCTGTAGTCTGAATGTGTCCCTCAAGTTCATGTGTTGGTCACTTAATCCTCAATGCAGCTGGTGCTGAGAGGTGGGACCTTTAAGAGGTGATTAGGTCATGGGCACAGCCCTCGTGAGTGGATTAATGGTGTTATCTTGAGAGTAGGCTCCTTATAAAAAGATGAGTCCAGCCACCTTGCTCTCTCTCACATGTGCTCCCTTACACCATGCAATGACACAGTCCCAAGGCCCTTATCAGATGCCGGTGTCTCCATCTTGGACTTCCCAGCCCCCAGAACTATGAGGAAGTATGTTATTTGCTCAGGAAATACGTTATTTGCTCTTTGTAAGTTACCCAGTCTCAGGTATTCTGTTACAGCAGCCCCAAATGGACTAAGTAAGACACACTCCATCCCTTTCTCCACCAACCACCATCAGCTCAATGTCCAGCTTCACTGCGGCCAGCGTCCTTGGGAGAAGTCTCTGAAAACTCCTATTGAGTTTCCTGCCCAGAGCTGAGCGAAATGCGCTGAGGATGGAATCAGAAGTAGGGTCAGGCTTATGAGTTCACCTTCGAACGAGCCCTCCCCAATCCTCCCCCACCCTTTCTCAGACGTGCTTTGTTCATCCTGCCATCTCTGTATTTTCTTCTTGGCCCAATTACACAGCTTTTTGCAACCCCTGCCAATGCCTGAGTGGCCCCAGTGGCTTTGTGCTAGAAGGGGAGGAACAGCCAGTGTTGCCAAGCTCACTTACAGAAAGAAACTTGGCTTCTTTTGAGACATTGCTTTTCTGAGAATTAGATAAAATATTCTTAAAGGCAGTTGTGGATTATATATGTAAAATCTCATGGACAATCCAGTTTTTTTTTTTTTAAATCTAGGGATGGGCGGCACCTGTGGCTCAAAGGAGTAGGGCGCTGGCCCCATATGCTGGAGGTGGCAGGTTCAAACCCAGCCCTGGCCAAAAACTGAAAAAAAAAAAAAAAAAAAACTAGGGACGTGGAAAAATTCTTTTTTTTTTTTCTTTTGATGGGACAACTAATATTTCTCTTGCTTTTGCTCTCTTTTTTTTAACCCATAGAAGAGCAATTTCTAAACTATTAGACATGGTGGCTCTTTGGTTTCACATAACCCATTTCTTTATGGTACGTAAGGGTAGCAAATGGCTGAACTACTTCTTGAGAAGTAGAAATGGGGAGGCATTAGAGATTCAGTGAGTCACTTACAGTCATTCTCTGGAGCTTTTTCTTCCTTTTTTTAATTTTTTGCCCTTGGCGTCCTGCTGCTTACACTTCCCGCTTCCTACCCACCCTATCCTGGAAAGGTCACTGCACTTGGAATGCCCTTCCCAACTGTGTGACCTTGAGCGAGCTGTTTGACCTCTTAGGGTCTCAGATTTCTCAATCTGTGAAATCTAAGATCCTTCTCTTTGAATGGCCAGTGAATTTATGATAGAATTTGGGCTCCCAGTTCACCGCTGATGCAGACCAGGAATACTACCAACATTTGGGGACATAAAGTCCTATTTGACTCCATATAACCTAGGTCTGTGGTGTATGTATTAACTGCAGACATGAAGGGGACATCCACCCTGTCTCAGGATACTCCGAGGCAGGTGTTGAATGTTCAGTTTGGAAGAGGCCATTGCTTTGCACGGCCCTGTAGTCTCAGTGTCCAGATGAGGAAGCCAAGGTCAGGGTTAGCCCTGGAAGGGCTGACCCTCGAGTTCCTTGCTCCTGCCTGGCAGGTTTTAGCCTCTCCCGCTTTGGTGAAGTTGGTTGACTTTTTACAGGACCCTTGTAGACTGACAGATTATATCCCCACCCACAGGTGAATACCTGGGCAGGTCTCTGAAATAGTCTCAGCTCTCCTCTCAACTTGTGGGAAGAGACCAGCCACTCATTTTTCTTTTGCCGGTAAATTTTTGTCCTTATCAAGTTGCTCTTCAGGGGCTCATCATGTGAAAAACCTTGTTCCGTAGCAGCTTGGAGGAAGGCTGGAAATGAGAGATAGACTCTTCATGGAAGCTTCCCGAATCTGGAAACATCTCAGTGGCCGCTGCTCAGAAGGCAGGAGTGGCCATGTGCCCTGTGCACCGTTGGGCAGAGTCTTCTCACTCTTGACTCCTTCTATGGAGGTGAATCCAGAGCCGCCCAGGCCTGGGAGCTTGTCATCTCCTTGGTCCATTGTCATTTCCTCATCATGATTGTCACCCGCAATGTTTACTGAGTAGCTCTGTCTTCCAGAGGTTTCTGTCCATCCCCAGGAGATGCAGGTCCAACACATAAGAAATAAACAGCCATGCTGACCTCTGGGGCCAAATGAAACGTGAACTTCAGGTGCCAGAGTGCTCATGGGAAGGATTTCTGGGCCCCCTGGGGCCCGGCGCAGGGGCTCATTCCTGACCTGCTCTGCTCGCTGAGTTTCCTCTGCTGAAAGCTGAGGGCAAACAGTGGTGTTGGTACTGGAACAGGATCAAAGCTCATTCCTCACTAACCTGCAGAAACGAGCAGGTAAACAAATGGAACCATAAAATAGAGAGAGACTAAAATGAAAGTTTGTCTTACTGTGATTAGCAACTGGCCACTTCCCAAGTCCCACCTGCTCTGCTTGGAGCTGTTGCGACTCACTCCGAGTGTCTTCCCGCAGCGTCTGACCCCGGCCCTGGGGAACAATACGCCAGTGTTTGCCAAGGATAACAATAGCAGAGCAGCGTCAGGGCCCACAGGTGGGGCGGGACCCAGGGGCTGCGAAGCGGGGGCTGCGGGTGACAGCTGCTGACTCACCGTGTGTTTGAGAGGTTACTCAGCCTGTCTGCGCTCCGGCTTCCCTGTGCGTGACCCCTGTTTAGTGTTTGTCACTGATCGGCCTGCTGGCAGAAAATGTAAATCAAGGCTGTGAAAAATCACAGCCACTCCTGGTTTTGTGCAAGGCATGTGCCAGTCACACTGCCGCACCTGCCCCCCAGGGGCTGCACCTCCTCAGTGGGTTGGCTGATGGCAGATCTCACGCTGTGCCCCTCATTGGGTGGTTTGGGGAGTTACGCAGTGGTCCTGGGTCCATTCTGCTGATGGCTGAAAACAGCTGCGTTGGAGTGGATGGTTTCTTAGGGTCTTTTCAGCCAGTGAGTGCCTGCCACGGTGCTGTGACTGGGAGCTGCCGTCACACCTCATTCTGTTGGACAGCGAGGGCTATGGCTACGTCACTGGAGGCCACAGGTGTTGCTGAGAAGTGTCATCGGGGGCCAGTTCCTGTGAACGTGCATGCTGGTCCGATTAGCTGTCACGATTCTAGAGAATAAGGCCTGAGGAAGGGAGCAGGTTTGGGAAGAGCCCTGGGCCTGGTTGTGGCTGGCTGCCAAGAACAAACTCCACCTCCTGGAAACCGGGTATAAACCTGATGCTTTTCAGAAAGCATCTTGCAGTGTTGGTGATACCTGAACACAGACTTGCTCAGAATGTTTCTCCTCTGAGTTATTCCTGAAGGGTGGCACGGCTCGGGTACCTGCAGCGTGGTGGGAGAGGGTGCTGATTATTTATCTGAGAGGGGAAGACCTGCCGCTGGAGGAGGGTCCGACGAACCAGGAGAGAAGAGGAAGGACCAGACTGGTGGAATTGACTTGAGAGAACGTGGACTCTCCCTGGGGGCTGTTTTTCTTGCCCCTGCCTGTATTTCACATGAACTTCAATAGACGGCCACAGAATGGGGCAGCCATGCTAGCTAATCTGTCAGGATGCAGCCTTCTTGGGCCTTTCTATCACTGAAGAGCATGACGTAACCCAGGCCAGTGCTGGGCGGAGATGTCCGGTGTGGCCGGGTCTGTCGCTGCTGCTTGGAGGTTCCTCTCAGCTTTTCTGCTGATTTACTGTGTGGCCCCCGGCAGGTCACTTAACTTCTCTGAGATTCAGGCCTAAGTATCTCAGGAATGGAAGAAAAAGTATCCAATGTACACAGCCCTTTTATGAAACTAATCTATAGCTCTCAAGCAAAAGATACAACTTAATTCTAGCCCAAAAATATGGGGAGGGGGTTGGGAAGGGGAGGGGAGAAGGGTGGATGGGTGGTGGGAGGGTGATGGGAAAGA
>CAUYQV010074762.1:0-12903 GCA_963574575.1 Galagoides demidoff
GCTCAGCACCTGTGGCTCACCTACACCTAAGGTGGCGGGTTCGAATCCCCAGCCCGGGCCCGCCAAACAACAATGATGGCTGCAACCAAAAAATGGCCAGGCATTGTGGCGGGCGCCTGTGGTTCCAGCTACTTGGGAGGCGGAGGCAGGAGACTCGCTTGAGCCCATGAGCTGGAGGTTGCTATGAACTGTGATGCCATGGCACTCTACCCAGGGGGATAGCTTGAGGCTCCATCTCAAAAAAAAAAAAATGGAACTCATTTTTGAGTTCTGGCACATTCCAGTTAGTAAATTTTAGTATTTATACTAAAACACTTGATAAACTAAAAATAAATACAAAATTTAGGCAGTTGATGGTGATGTTAGGGCCTAAGTGTGTATCTAAGTTCAAGATTAAGGTTACAAATTAGCATAGTTTATATCTTATTACAGGGAAAGTAAACCAGTAGTGCAAACAGGTTAAAGTCTTGATAGTTCATTGAAATTGCTCTTCTACTTTAAACAATTACAAGAGACAGCATCTCTGTTTGGATGATGTGTAAGTTTTGATATAGGCAGTAAATCCTTTTATAGTTATGGTACTACGGAAATTATACCATTTGAATTCTGCTTCCATGGTTCTCATATCATTTTTTAAGCAAATGGTCTGAGGCTCAGATAACAGAAACATATTTATCTTACGACGACCCTCACTCTTACATAGCTAAAACTGGTGTCTTTAAGATTTTTCCCAATTATTGTTAATTTCCCAGCATTCAAGGCTGGGACAATTTGGGTACAGCTTTAGTTGAACCAGTTAGGAAATCAGTAGCATGTTTTGAACTCTCAAATTCTGATTTGTTATGAATCAGATATGGATATGTTAGATATTAGATAATATAGCAAAAATTCTTTGAAAGTAGTAGAAAATGTTTTATCAATGAAAAAATAACATGAAGTGTTTTCAAATATGACAATAAGCAAATGAATCTTCAGTTTAAATTTAATGCCAGAACTGATTGGATTTTATCAATGAAAATTCCTTGTACGTTCCACCTAGAGAATTTTTGTTGCTTTTGTTCCAAATATTTCAAGATCCTGGCTGGGCATGGTGGCTCACGCCTATAATCCTAGCATTCTGCTCAGCCTGAGCCAGAGCAAGACCTCGTCTTAAAAAGAGGCCGGGTGTTGTGGCAGGTGCCCGTAGTCCCAGTTATTTGGGGAGGCTGAGGCAAGAGAATCACTTGAGCCCAAGAGTTTGAAGTTGCTGTGAGATATGGCATGACGGCAGTCTTGACAAAGTAAAACTGTGTCTCAAAAAAAAAGTTTAAGATCGTTACCTTGAACAAGTCATTGATACTTTGATCATTGGTAATCAGGTGTTCTTGATTGTTTAGGAATGATTCTAAACTTATTGTTTAGAATCTCTATTGCTTATTTTTCATGTTAAATTTTTTTTTCAGAATTAATTGGCAAGGCATGGAAGGAAGCATACTTAATAAACGTTTTAAACAAATCAGATATAGGTAAAATCATTTTGCAAAGAAGTGGTTGTTTTATAAAGTTACTTTTAAATAGCAGAATATATTAGCTATTTATAATAGCAAGAAATTAATTTGGCTATAATTTATCTATAAGGCATCTATTTAAGGAGCATTTTTCTTATCATCCTTCCATTAAAGAGACAGTATCTAACTTTGTTACCACTTTAAAAAATTCAGAAACCAAGGGGAAAAAATGATGTTTATTTAGCTTTCTTATGTTGTCCAGATAAGCTTCTAATCAGTTTTAGGTGTTATTTTTCAGAAATATGTTCCTTGAATTCCAATGGAAGTTTGTCACAAGAAGTCAGGTTATATGCGGCTTTTTGTTGTTGTTGTTGTTGAGACAGTCTCAAGCTGTCACCCTGGGTAGAGTGCTGTGGCTTCACAGCAACCTCAAACTCTCGGGCTTAAGCAATTCTCTTGCCTCAACCTCCAGAGTAGCTGGGACTACAGGCGCCCACCACAATGCCAGGCTATTTTTTGGTTGTAGTTACCATTGTTTGGCAGGCCGGGCTGGATTTGAACCCATCAGTTCTGGTGTATGAGGCTGGCGCCATTAACTGCTGAGCTGTAAGCCCTGAGCCGACATACACTACTTTTTTAATAACAAGATTTTATATGTACTTCATTTATAAATAAGCATTATAATACATTTCTATGTTAGATTCTCTCCTTTACCCCCACTTCCCTTAGAAAGTTAGAAACACGATAGATCTACTTTTATTAAAAGAAAAATTATTTCATGGAGCTGGAAAGCCCTGTTGGAGCTTTTGCATACTCCTGTGCAAGTTGTGCCCTGTGCAGGGACACCTGGCTGAGGTGGTGAGTGGAGTCTGAAATCCAGCCCACACTCCCTGCTTCTAGCTGTGTGCCTCGAGTGAGGGAGGAAGCATTCACCTGGAGGGAAAGTTGCCTTTTTTCCAGTTCACACAGAGATACAATATGGGCTAGCGGCTGTACCTTTTTTCTTCAAAGGCATGTCAAAAGACTGAACTTTATCAAATTGTCTCAGGTCTCATTCTAAAGTACAGAAATTGGAGAGGTCTTTGTTTTGATAGCCTTTTGGCTGTGGTGGGCATCATTAATTCAAATCCTTGGTACTTTTCACCTCCCCGAGGTGTTGGTGCAGCTGTAACTTTCTCTTTGAGGCTTTCCCAACCTCTGTATTTAAAATTGCAACCATATTCCCCAACATTCTTTATCTTCCCTCCCTTTTAATTTTCCTCCCTCATGTTTATCACCATTTGACATGCTGTGCTTTAATTAATTCTCTGTGTTTTGATGAACAGTTATGGATTTCTGTTTTGTTTTCTGCTGTATTTCCACTTCCTGTAATGATGTTAGGCTCATAGTAGGACACTCAATTTATTGCATGAATAACAGACAGTTTCCAGTATGTTCTGTAATTTTCTGCAAAATTTCCCACTCTAATCATGGATGCTTTGCCAGGTATTAATAGAGGAACAATAGAGTTCATGGGCCCTGGAGATAGACTGCTGAGGCTCAGATCCTTCCACAATTAGAGACCCCTCTTTGTCTGTTTTTCCACCTTTAAAATGAACATATTAATAGTAGCCACAGGATAAAGTTGTGAGGTTTAGATGAGCTAATAAGTACTTTGAACATGGAAAGCCCACAGACAATACTCAGTGCTATTAATTTGGTGAGCATCAATTTAATCTAAAGAAAGGCGGGCAAAGATGTATTATACTCAATCTGTACATATTTATCAAGGGCTGACCGTTGTTCCAGACATTATGATGACACAGAAGATAAGACATGGTTACTACTTAAAGAAGCTGATAGTCTAATTGGGACAACAGTAATGTAGACATCATGTTTCATTAGGTCGCTTTTTATTTGAGGGAAGGAAAAATAGAGTGTGTATGTCTCATAGTAGCCCTCTTCTGATTTACTCATTAAGTCTGTTAATGTTGTTATCAACAATTCAGTATCATTATGGCTTTATTATTCACAATAACTTTATACTTAGATATTGTAAGTAAGTTGGAAAACTTCCTGATAATAAAAATTTCAAGTTTTGGCCTCGGCACCTATAGCTCAAGTGGCTAAGGCGCCAGCCACATACACTAGAGCTGGTGGGTTCAAATCCAGCCCAGGCCTGCTAAACAACAGTGACAACTACAACCAAAAATTTGCCGGGCATTATGGCAGGCACCTGTAGTTCAGCTACTTGGGAGACTGAGGCAAGAGAATCGCTTAAGCCTAGGAGTTGGACGTTCCTGTGAACTGTGACACCACGACACTCTACCCAGGGCAACAGCTTGAGGTTCTGTCTCAAAAAAAGAAAAAGAAAAATTTCAAGTTTTGAGATACAGAGGGGAGACTTCCATATCTGAGTCTGATTTTAAAGTTGCTCTTTATAAGCTAAAATTTTCTAACTTTTCCCTCACACTTCAGATTTACACCATTTTACTTTGCTTCAGTTAGTTATTCAGGTTCTAAAACAACATCACCAAGGTAGGAGAAGACCTTACAGTAGTAGAATATAAGTAGATATGAGAATGATGACTTTATAGTTGAATCTGCTAATTTTACTAGCCTTTTTTTTTTTTTTACCAGCCTTTTAAAGCCCATTTTTGACCTTATGAATGTTGTCTAAATCTGTAGTACCTGTGGTCTTGTGTATAATTATGGCTAAAAACATTAGCAATATTTTTGTTCCTCCCATAATTGCTCATTTAGCATTGGTAGATTCATATGAGCTAGACTGACCAATTACAGATGTTTTTGTCCTCTGCAAATGGTATGTAATTAATGCGTACAATAGTTCATAACTGCAGATATGCATAAGTAGAGCTATTACTCAAGGTAAAATATGCCCCAAAGTAGTAATGCTGTATATACCCTTTTGGCTAGTTTAGTCCATTTAAGGGAAAATCTCATAAAAATGGAGTTCAAATTTTCATTTTCATTGTGAATAAAGAAAACTTTTATCATCTCTAGTACCTTTCCATTCTCTCTTAATAAGACTGTTTACAAACCTGGCCCATAATTTAAGTGAACAAAAGCAGATTGCAAAATAATATGCATAATAACATCCCATTTTTGTTTAATACATGTTTATGCTTTCTTTTTAAAATAGAAGAATTTATGTGGTTCACTACAAAAGTTTTGAGACAGAATATGTTATGGTCTATTATTTCACTTCCAATAAACAGCCAACAGGGCAACAGGGTCCTTTCTGATTCACTTATGCTGGGAGGGGTTCGCTTGTTTCTGTGCAAACAGATTTTACGTTTCTCGATTTTTGCATATCTCTTAACTTTCATAATGACCCATATACACCGAGTCTTAACACTCGTTATCTTTGAATGCATGAAAACATTTTTCAATAGCCTCTCTCTTATAAAGAACATTAATATTACCACCTTTTTCCCTTTTCAGATTCTGATATTGACGCTGCCACTGCAATGATGCTTTTAAATACTTCTATAAAACAAGGAATTTTAGAATGTAAGGAATTGTGCTTTTCTTTTTAAAATATACTTTTGTGAGTGCCTCATCAAATTTATTTTGGAATATAAAATGCTTAAGTGTTATAGACAAAATTACTTCTTTTCAGCCAAATTGTGTTTTAATTTTAATAATTTAATTTCTGTTTTATATTTCCATTAATTTCCATGAGTGATTGAGAGATTAAAATTAATGTTGTAACAGATTTTTTTATATTAACCAAGAAATGGAGGGGAAAAAATAACATATTAAGAAAATAAGTATAGCTTGGCTCCCTTAGCTCAGTGGTTAGGGTGCCGGCCATATACACTGGGGCTAGCGGGTTCAAACCCATACCAGGCCTGCTAACAGTTAACAATGACAACTACAACAACAACAAAAAATAGCCGGGTGTTGTGGTGGGCACCTGTAGTTCCAGCTACTTGGGAGGCTGAGGCAAGGGAATCACTTAAGCCTAGGAGTTGGAGGTTGCTGTAAGCTGTGATGCCACAGTCCTCTACCCAGGGCAAAATAGTGATACTCTGTCTCAAAAGAAAAAAAAAAAAGAATGAAAATAAGTAATCTGAAATTTTAAGAAAGGAAA
The DNA here is from genome assembly GCA_963574575.1 of Galagoides demidoff. Taxonomy (NCBI): domain Eukaryota; kingdom Metazoa; phylum Chordata; class Mammalia; order Primates; family Galagidae; genus Galagoides; species Galagoides demidoff. The sequence goes on from CAUYQV010074762.1 coordinate 5,584, forward strand.
AAGAAAAGAAAATAAGCTTAAAGTGCTAAAAGTAAAATGGAAACAATAAATAAGAAAATATAGTGAATAACAGTATATTTATAGCTTTAGAATAGGAAAAGCTGGCTCGTCGCCTGTGGCTCAAGTGGCTAAGGCGCCAGCCACATACACCTAAGGTGGCAGGTACGAATCCAGCCCGGACCCGCCAAACAACAATAATGGCTGCAACCAAAAAATAACCAGGCGTTGTGGCGGGCATCTGTGGTCCCAGCTACTTGGGAGGCGGAGGTAGGAGACTCACTTGAGCCTAGAAGTTGGAGGTTGCTGTGAGCAGTGAAGCCATGGCACTCTACCCAGGGGGACAGCTTGAGGCTCTGTCTCAAAAAAAAAAAAAAAAAAAAAGAATAGGAAAAGCTTTTTTTAAGATACAAAATGAAAAATCCTTAAAGGAAAAGATGGGTAAATTTGATAAAACGTAAGAATGTTAGAGTTCTCACAATAAAAAATGTCTGGGCTTGGTGCCTGTGGCTCAAGTGGCTAAGGCGCCAGCCACATACATCTAAGATGGTGGGTTCGAATCTAGCCCAGGCCCACCAAACAACAATGATGGCTACAACCAAAAAATAGCCAGGTGTTGTGGCGGGTACCTGTGGTCCCAGCTTCTTGGGAGAAGGAGACAGGAGACTCGCTTGAGACCAGGAGTTGGAGGTTGCTGTGTGCTGTGATGCCATGGCACTCTACCCAGGGGAACAGCTTGAAGCTCTGTCTCAAAAAAAATTAATAAATAAAAGATGTCTGTAAGAAAAGTAATGTAAAATACTGAGAGAGGAGAGCATATTACATACGTTTATTTTTTTTTTTTTACCATATATAACCACAGACTAATACTAAGTCTGTATAAAAAAGGATCCTACCAAGTAAGAAATAAGAAAGTAATTCAACAGGAAAATCAGCAATGTATATATACAAATAGGTACATCTCAGAAGAAGAAATATACATGAGCAATGTTAAAAGAAGTGGGACTTCTTGGCCAGGCATGGTGGCTCACACCTGTAATCCTAGCACTCTTAGAAGTCAAGGCAGGAGGATCATTTGAGCTGAAGAATTTGAGGCTACTGTGAATTGGGCTGATACAATGGCACTCTGGCCTGGGCAACAGAGTGAGAATGTCTCAAAACAAACAAACAGAAAAAGTGTAAAAGATGTGCAACGTCTTTAGAAAATGGGGAAATACAAAATGAAGCAATATTGATAAAATTTTTTTTGTTCACAAAATTATCAAAAATTAAAATGATAGGATAAATATGGGAATAGGTTTTGTCATACTGTGTTGGATGTAAATTGGTGCAACCATTTTTAACTGGGGACACCAGTTATTATTTAAAGTGCTCCCTTTACTGAACAATGCCACTTTTTTCATATCTCTCTTAGGAAATTATTTGCATACATTCAAGTAAAGGTATCTAGAAGGATCATTGCAGCATTATTTGTACTAAGGAAAAATTGGAAAGTACCTAAATACCAACAAGGAAATGGTTAGCTGACAGTGGTATATTCATATTGAAGTATTCTGCCTAAGCATTTCAAAATAGTTATTTGTTGCATGGAAAAGTCAAGACATACTGTTAAATGTTTTTTAAACGTTTCAGACTAATGTCTGCAGAATGATATCATCTGGGTAAAAAAGTAAAAACCTCCAAAACATTACTAATCTAAAGCACTTACTGCTCAGGAGGAATAGAGCAATTTTAAATGGTCTGTTTTTGCAATCAAATGGATTTGACCTATTAATGGAAATTTTATTTTCCACAGGTGAGAAGCCTCTTCCTCTTAAAACAGCATTGCAAAAAAAGAGGAGTTATGGCAATGCATTTAATCATCCCAGTGTTGTACGATTACAAGAGAGTGATTCTTTAGCCACCAGCATTGATCCAAAAGAAGATCACAATTATAGTGCAAGTAGCATGGCAGCACAGCGTTGTGCATCCAGGTCTAGTGTGTCTTCTCTGTCTTCTGTGGATGAAGTATATGAATTTATCCCAAAGAGTGGCCATGTGGGAAGTGATGGCAGTGAAGGATTTCACAGTGAAGAAGATACAGACGTTGATTATGAAGATGATCCTCTTGGAGACAGTGGCTATGCATCACAGGCTTGTGCAGATACCTCTGAAAAAGGGCAGTCAGGCAAAAAGATGCGTAAGCAGTCATGTCAAGAAATTGATGAGGAGCTCAAAGAGGCAGCTGGATCTCTGCTGCACCTTGCTGGAATCCGTACATGTCTAGGTTCCCTAATAAGTACTGCAAAGACACAAAATCAAAAGCAACGGAGAAAATAGAAATACTACTAGTGTAAAATTATTTTAAAGTGTGGCAATACTTTTTCTTAATCCTTTACAAGGGATATCAAAGCCATAATGGACTTACTTAGTTTTAGGATAGGGGATGGGTATTAATTACTTGTTTCTTTGAAAACATTTTTGCTTTTTGTTTCTTAAAATTTTTATTCTACAATTGCTGTTAGGATCATGCCTGATCATAAACCCATGATAAGAAGTCCTAAAGGCATAATTTTTGTGATAAGTGTCTCTAAGATTTGGAATTTTTGTATAAGAAAAACCCTAGCCTCTATCTTAAACTTGTAGGAAAACTCTTTTTGTCTGTTTATATGTCAAAATGTAAGATTTGGAAATTCTATAACTTTTTAAAAATGTTCGTTTCCAATCTGTAATTAACTGTAGCTATTGATCCTGCTATAAATTTTGCTGATGTCTTTTTCATGTACTCCTCTCCTGATACACAATCCAGTGAGATAAGATTTGGTTTTTTTTATTTTGTTCTAATTTTTTTTTTAATTTTTTTTTGTTGTAGCATGAGCAAAGTCAAATATAAATTGGAAGAGATTCTGGATGTCTAGAAAATTCCTTTTGATTACACAGATAGAGAAGACAAGAAAGAATTCTAAGATTTAGAAAAGGCAACTTTGTGGTGTGATTTCATCTAAGGACACTCCCCATTCCTATTACAATGGTATCTTTGAAATGTTTTTACTTCATAGATGTTGCATAGCATTTAGCAGGGCCCTTGTAATTTCCCAAAGTGTTTTGCAGACATTAAGTTTTAGCCACTAGCTGCCTTTGTTGAGTAGAAGTTATCCAATAAAAGGATATAGCCATAGAGTGTGTTATGGAATAACATCCATTTTGACACACTTTTGCAATAAGAGAATCTTTAATTTGCTTGCCAAATGTGTACTGCATCCTGAGAGTCTTGTAATAGGAATGGAGTGTAATAAAATATATTGAATACTGATTACCTCTGTTATCATAAATAAAGGTAGGTCATTTAGGAAAAAACTTCTTTCCAAGCTTTGAATGAATTAAATTCATTTGAATACCAAATTAAATTTTTAAAAACTTAATGAACCCATAGAGACAAAATACCTTCAGGGATTTCAAAATCTGGATAAAATTAGGTCTTATACAATACAACCTTTTGAGGAGACAGTGTAATACTCATGTGCCATTAATTCATGCTAAAAGATTTTTGTATTATCGTTCCAAAAGTGCATTGACTAAGTGTTTTAAATATTTGAGTAAGTCTGCTTATATGAGATAATTTTACAAATATCATTTGTATAGTTTGACTAGATTATTCAGAAAGAAAAGGGATAACTAATAAGCTAAGCTGGCTCATAATATATTTTTTTACAATGGTGGAAGCAACTTTCCCAAAGTCCAGTCTTATGTTATACGTGTATCCTGTCATAAGACAATGACCTTGTTTTCACTTTTCTGATAGATACGTACATGTACACAGACAGACTCACATATACCTGGTATGCACGTCAAGTTCATGATGTTAATTTGCTGCTTTCAACTGTTCTGTGACTATGAAAGCATTTTCTTGGATTTTTTTAAAGAGACAAATATTTATATTTTACTTCTGAATTATCTTTGAGCAAAACTGTCAAATGAGAACGACAACAAAAACATCTTTCTCAATTAATAAGACTATAAGCCAGGGATAACAGTATTAATGTTCTCTGTCCTGTTTCCACATCAATTTTAATTTAACCTGGATAGCCATACTGATAGAATTGGTGCTGTTGAAATATAGTAATGTTAAAATCTGATAATGAAAAAGCCTTTAAGCATGCAGAATGAATAAAGCACCAGAAAGAAATGCTTTTACCAGAGTATAAATAAATAATAGAGATTACACAAATCATTTTAATAATAATATTTTTAAGTTACTACCATAGCTTTCTGGATAGACCTTAGTAACAATGTTTGAGTGATCTGGTTCCAGTTTATATTGTTCTATTCTGCATCACAGATGTTCAACAAAATCCCTGTGCATTAGATAATTACTCTTGAGAAGTAAAGGAAAATGACCGAAGATGAGAAGGAGTGGATGTATTTCCAGCTCTAACAAGGATCTTCAAAGTTATTTTTGTCTTGACATAACTCTTTGAACCCTTTGATTTTTTTCTCTCCTTCATGTACTCTTCTCTCAAATTAGATGCTTAAGTTAACACTTATCAAGGGAAGGATAAAAAACAGTTGTGCACTGAAAGCTAGCAAGGAGAAGTTACACAACATTTTATACTTAATTCTTATACAGAATATAGTGCATCTGTGTAAGTTTCCACTTGCTACCGTACCAAGGCAGTTATATTAAAGGGGAAGAATCTTTTTCCTTATGGTCCCCCTATTATTGTTATTTCCATAGAAATTATGATCTCATTCCTCAGGTGTGTTGAAATAGAAACACAGTTGATAACCACCAGTAAGGAAAGTCACTCCAGGTCCTATAGACTGGAAATTGCATTCTCAAAACTAAATTTTACTATAATAAAAATAACTTGGAAACCCCAGAGAGGTTATATATTTTCCCACATTATTTAAACTTTTAGCTAATTGCCTTATGCCAAAATAATATAAATTTTGTTGCATCAGATTCCAGTTTATAATAGATCCCTGGTAAAAATTCAGCATAGCATAATTGATCTTCATCTTTCACACCTCAAATAGAATCAGTGTTTCTTGAATATGTATTTTTGAAATTTGTTTGTGCAATATATTACTAAATTAGTATTGTATTTTACTTTTCAAATTCAGAGAAAGAGAACAGATTACTTGTAATTCATGGAAAAGCTAATTGTCGGTGGATCACCTCCCTTTTTCCACCTTTGAGCCTTTCTTGTCTTCATAGCTAGCATGACTTCTCTTAAATTAGATTCATTTGTATATAGTAAAGTTTAGTATATATTTTTTTTCTTTTGCTGTTTTCTGAGGCATTATTGTAAAGAGTTCATATTAGATAGTTAAATACACTTTAGTATAAACACAAAGCTAGGGCAAGTGTTAAGGGGGGAATATATATATATATATATATGTATGTGTGTATATATATATATGCATATATATATATCTCAGTAGACCAGGAAGCCTTTAAATCAACAGATGTGAATACTTCACAAAGCTGTAAAGACTAATGTCTTAAATACTACAGTAACTTAACACCTTTTTGTGAAGACCACAGCATTTATTTAAGAAGCTTTGAGGCTTTCTGATTTACATACTTTTTATAGTTTATTAGTTTGAAACGTGTCTGAGCTTTGACTTAATGTTTACTTCATTATGTTAATGATGTAGTCAAAATATTTATTGAAAGACAAATTAGGGTATTTTAATGTTACACCTGCCATTTTTTCCTAAAGCACATTCTTTGCATCTAACTGCCAGTGCCATTATCAAACTTATTTTTAAAATTGTTGTACATTTCTTATTAAACTAAGTGCTTAGTTTTAAAGTATTATGTTGCCATCATATAGTGTATAAAAAATGTATAATTGCCAATTCATTATAACTATTATTTATTTTTAAATGAAAGTGTGAGAATGCTTTCTGATTCAAAAAATTTGTTATTAAACTGTTTCCTCATCCTCTTTTCTGATGTAGCATAAAGCTTGTCCTGAGTTTGAGTTATAACTGCCAGTAGATGACCAGTCACGAGTGAACTACTTCTTGGTTGCCAGTCTTTGCTCATACATATTAAAAACAACTTACAGATGTTTAGTTTTTGTATCTAACCCCTGATTATTAAAATGTTTATAAAGTTTATTTTTACCAAAGAGATGCAATTCATTATGATAAAGTATTGCAGAATAAACTTTGTTTTGTAACATGTTTGTGCTTTTTCTGTTCTTCTGTGGAGAAGAGTGGACGTGGGGGGAGAAGGTAGTGTGGGTGGCTCAGACTTACACACAAACACTTTCCATTGTATTATTACAGTTGGAATCATAGAAACAGATGAAAAATACAGTATCAATTTAAGAATTTTTACAAATCTGGATTAAGTATTATTCTACTGGTTTTTGTTGTTGTTGTTGTTTTTTAATTGAGACAGTTTGAAACCTCAAACTCTTGGGCTTAAGCGATTCTCTTGCCTCAGCCTCCCAAGTAGCTGGGACTACAGGCGCCCGCCACAAAGCCTGGCTTTTTTTTTGTTTTTAGCAAGCTGGGGCTGGGTTCGAACCCACCAGCCCTGATGCATGTGGCCGGCACCTTACCCACTGAGTTATAGGTGCCGCCCTTTTTGTTTGTTTTTTTGTGGGTTATTTTTTATTTATTTATTTTTTGTGTGTGAGGCAGTCTCAGTTTGTTGCCCTTTGTTGAGCGCTGTGAAGTCATAGCTCACAGTCCCTTCAAACACCTGAATGATTCTCTTGCCTCAACCTCCCAAGTAGCTGGGATTACAGGCGCTTGCCACAACACCTGGCTTTTTTTAGTGGCAGGTATGTCTCACTCTTGCTCAGGCTGGTCTTGAACCCGTGAGCTCAGGCAGACCACCCACCTCAGAATCCCAGAGAGCTAGGATTATAGGGGTGAGCCACTGTACCCAGCCTTCTACCTAGTTTTTAGAAGTAATTTTAATCATCAAAAGCTAAAACAGTATTATTCTACTTGTGAAGTTGAACATCTTTCCTTGTTCATTTGCATGTATCTGAGATATTTTGAAATCTATCTGGGAAAAGTGGAGTAGAATATGAAAATGAAATTAGTAGGATTTTAAGTATAGTGGTATAACTTTAAAAATACCAATATCATGGCTTGGCACCTGTGGCTCAAGCAGCTAAGGCGCCAGCCACATACACCTAAGGTGGCAGGTTCAAATCCCCAGCCCGGGCCCGCCAAACAATGATGGCTGCAACCAAAAAATGGCCGGGCGCTGTGGCGGGCGCCTGTGGTCCCAGCTACTTGGGAGGCAGAGGCAGGAGACTCGCTTGAGCCCAGGAGTTGGAGGTTGCTATGAGCTGTGATGCCATGGCACTCTAC
>CAUYQV010074763.1:0-19960 GCA_963574575.1 Galagoides demidoff
TGAGAAAATGACATGAAGGCTGTGTTGATCAGTTTGATGGAAGTATTTCAGATTGCATGTGAAAACCCCACACTGTACCCCAGAAGTGTATTAATGTGTACATAGTTATCATTCAATAAAAAAATTTAAAAAAAAAAAAAGATGAGCATGATCTTTACTGAGAAAATTATAAACTCTCTCTGAGGACATTAAATAAAATTTCAGTAAATGTAAAGACATTAAAATGCCCACTTAAAAATATCCATGTATATATACGGAAACTTGATATATGACAAGAGCTGACATTGCAGGTGAGGAGAGAAAGAATGGATTGTTCAAAAATAGTATTGACAAAACAGGTAGATGGACTTCTCCCAGTTTCTTCTGCTAAGTGTGGTGCCCACCCCCCATTATTGTGCAGGGTGGAGAGAAGGCAAATGGTCTAACACCCTCCAGACATGAGGAAGACAAGGTAGTGAATTCAGATTTCTTTTTTTTTTTTTTGAGACGGAGTCTCAAGCCATCCCCCTGGGTAGAGTGCCATGGCATCATAGCTCACAGCAACCTCCATCTCCTGGGCTCAAGCGAGTCTCCTGCCTCCGCCTCCCAAGCAGCTGGGACCACAGGTGCCCGCCACAATGTCTGGCCATTTTTTGGTTGCAGCCATCATTATTGTTTGGCCGGCCTGGGCTGGGGATTCGAACCCGCCACCTTAGGTGTACGTGGCTGGCGCCTTAGCCGATTGGGCCACAGGCGCTGAGCCCAGATTTCTTTTTATCTCACAGCCTGGGTTGAGTACTGGAGGAGCTGACACCCAGAAACATCAAGGGCCACAGGCCAAAACAAGCTTCCAGAAAAGCCAAAAGACCAGGAAAGGGGCAGTCTGGTAAGATAAAAAATTGGACCATAACTGCCTTACTCCAGCCAAACAGTCCCCTCCATCCCCACCAGCCAAGGTGAATGAGAAGCCTGGACTTTCACCTCTGTGTGGCAGAGCCTCCACTTCCCCCTGGGGTGGTATCAGTGAAAGCCACATGGAGCCCCTCCCTACAGTCCAGCAAAAAAGAGGCCCCCACCCCCATATATACACCAAGGTGTCCCCCGTGGGGAGTGTGGACTTTTGCCTCCACCTCATAGCAAAGAAGCAGCACCCCTCTTCTTCCACCACTGTGTAGTCAGAGGAGGTCTGCTAACTCAGAAAATTTAGATAAGATACAGTCTCAAGTGATTGAGTGAAAAGAGGTAATCACAGACACTAGCACTGAGATGTGTTGTGTGAAGTTTCTTGTGAGTGGTCGGTGACGCAAGGTGTAGATTTGCATTGAAATTGTATATAATAAAGGGTATGAATATTCATTAACAAGATGTACCATTACCTCACTAACATATTGTAAAAAACAGACTAACTTTTTTAGTGAGACACTTTCTTCTAAGTTATCTATTATACTCAAAATAGTAGCCATGAAGACGCAGACTGTTAACTCCCTAGCCCACTTTTTGATAGATATAGAAACTGCTAAGGGGAAAAAAGGCCGATTGTTCTCCTACTCTTTGCAGCCTCAAGCCATCTGGAGGCAGTATCTTAACCTTGCAAAACCACAATTTGGAGATCCTGGCGACATGCCAGTGATGCGCCTACACGCTCCAGCCTCCTGGCCTGAGCACAGGAATTTTACCTCCTTGGTGCCAAGCCAAACGGAGTTCTGCCTCAATTGTGCCAGGCAAGATTTGTACATGCTCTCTCTCAGAAACAGCAGAGGCAAAGACATATATGCTTTTTACCTATAGAGATGACACATATGTTGGAATTATCTCTTCAGAACTTTAAAGCAGCCATCATAAAAAGCCTCAATGAACAATATGATGTGTTTGAAGTAGATAAAAAATAGAAATTCTCTGCAGATAAGTAAAATATATAAAGAGGAATCAACTAAATTTAGAACTGAAAAAAAAAACTATAAAAAACTCACTAGAAGGGCTCAACGGTGGAATGGAGAAGATAGAGAAAATGATTTGAAGATACAACAATATAAATCACCCAGACTAAACAACAGAGAGAAAATAGGTTTAAAAAGAAAAAAAAAAAAAGCACAGTGTCTCAAGGTCTTATGAGACTGAAATAAAAGACCTAACATTCATATCATCAGAGTCCCTGAAGGCCAAGAAGAATGACAAGGTGTTAAAGAAGGTATTTGAAGAAATAATGAATGAAAATGTCTCAAATTTGGCAAAAGACATAAACCTACAGATGCAAAAAGCTGAGTGAATCCAAATAAGATAAACTCAAAGAAATCTATGCCAAGAGACAAGATAATCAAACTCCTTAAAACTATTGTGCATCAAAGGACATTGTCAAGAAAGTAAAAATGGCAGCCTTTGGAAGCCTGAGGCAGGTTGATCACTTGAGCTTAAGAGTTCAGATTAGCCTGAGCAAGAGTGAGACTCTGTCTCTACTAAAATTAAAACACTAGCCAGGCACTATGGCTGGTGCCTGTAGTTCCAGCTACCTGGGAGGCCAAGGCAAGAGGATTGCTTGAGCCCAACAGTTTGAGGTTGCTGTGAGCTACGATGACACAGCACTCCCTGAGTAACAGAGTGAGACTCTGTCTCAAAAATGGTGGGGGCGGGAGCAGTGGCTCATGCCTGCAATCCTGCAACTCTGGGAAGCTGAGGGGAGTGGATTGCCTGAGCTCACCAGTTTGAGACCAGCCTGAACCAGAGCGAGAGAAAAAATTACCGGGCTTTGTGGCAGGCACCTTTATTATTATTATTATTATTTTTGCAATCAGATATATGTGGATTTATTCTTTCTCTTCTTTTTTAACATAAACAGTAGTATACATTTTGCCTTCTTTCTTTTGACAATATATCTCCAAGATACTACCCACAGTAAAACGTCTTTCAAAATTACAGTCAATCCCCTCAAACTCTGCCACTTGTTTATCTAGGGGCAGGCACCTTTAGTCCCAGCAACCTGGCAAGAGAATAGCTTGAGTTTAAGAGTTTGAGGTTGCTGTGAGACATGATGCCATGGCACTCTACCGAGGGTGACAAAGTGAAAATCTGTCTTAAAAGGAAAAGAAAAAAGAGATAATGTGCAGAATGGGAAAAATATATTTGCAAGCAAATATCTGACAACAGTCTATTATCCAGAATTTGTAAAGAACTCTTACAACAATAAAAAAAAAAACAATCAGACAAAAAAATTGGCAAAGGACTTGAATATTTGTGTATTTGAAAATATACAAATGACCAATGAGCATATATGTTTAACATCATTCATTGTTAGTGAAATGTGAATTAAAACCCAATGAGATACCACTTTCCACCCACTATGATGACTTTTTTTTTTTTTTTTTGTGACAGAGCCTCAAGCTATCCCCCTGGGTAGAGTGCTATGGCATCACAGCTCACAGCAACCTCCAACTCTTGGGTTCAAGCGAGTCTCATGCCTCAGTCTCCTAAGTAGCTGGGACCACAGGCTCCCGCTACAACACCTGGCTGTTTTTTGGTTGCAGCCATCATTGTTGTTTGGCAGGCCCAGGCTGGATTCGAACCTACCACCTTAGGTGTATGTGGCTGGTGCCTTAGCCACTTGAGCCACAGGCGCCAAGCCTGGCTTTTTTTTTTTTTTAAAGGAAAATAACAAGTCAGGAATGTAAAATGGGGCAGCCACTGTGGAGGATGATTTGATAATTCCTCAAAAAGTTCCACATAGAATTACCATATGACCTAGCAATTCCACTCCTAGGTACATATCCAAAAGGATTGAAATCAGGTACTCAAATACTTGAACACAAAAGCTCATAGCAGCACTATTGACAATAGTCAAAGATGGAAACAACTCAAATGTCTATCAATGAATGGATGAATAAAAACCCTGTGTACACTGGCACAGCAGCTCACGTCTGTAATCCTAGCACTCTGGGAGACCAACGTGGGTAGATTCCCTGAGTTTACCCATTCAAGACCAACCTGAGCCAGAGTGAGACCTTATCTCTAAAAATAGCCAGGCGTTGTGGTGGGCACTTGTAGTCCCAGCTACTTAGGAGGCTAAGGCAAGAGAATCACTTGAGCCCAAGAGAATCACTTGATCCCAAGATGTTGCTGTGAACTATGATGCCAGAACACCTTACCAATGGTAGAGTATATACACACACACACACACACACACACACACGTGTCACAGGTCTGTGAGAGATATATGTGCGTGTGTGTAGTATATACAGTGAAATATTACTCAGTCATTAAATATGATATACTAGCTGGCATGCTGGTGGGTGCCTGTATTTCCAGCTACTTAGGAGGCTGAGGCAGGAGGATCACTTGAGCCCAAGGGTTTGAGGTTACTATGAACTGGGCTGATGTCATTACACTTCAGCCTGGGCAACAGAGAGATAACTTGTCCCTTAAAAAAACCCAAAAAAAACCCCCAAACAAGTGAAGCACTGATACAACAATAATAAGCAAAAGAAAATAAACACAAAATGTCCATATTAAATGAAATATCCAGAGGAGGTTAATCCATTGAAACAGAAAGGAGATTGGTAGCTGCTGGAGGTGGCATTAGGGGGAGATTGGAGAGTAATTGCTTAATAAATATTGGGCTTTATTTTACAATGATAAAAATATTTTAGAACTAAGATAGAGGTGGTGGTTTTATAGCATGTTCAATTATGCACTTTAAAATACTTAATTTTATGTTATGTGAATTTCATCTCAATTTTTTTTTTTTTGAGACGGAGCCTCAAGCTATCCCCCTGGGTAGAGTGCCATGGCATCACAGCTCATAGCAACCTCCAACTCCTGGGCTCAAGCGAGTCTCCCGCCTCCACCTGCCACAACGCCCGGCCATTTTTTGGTTGCAGCCATCATTGTCGTTTGGCGGGTCCTGGCTGGGGATTCGAACCCGCCACCTTGGGTGTATGTGGCTGGAGCCTTAGCCGATTGAGCCACAGGTGCCGAACCTCATCTCAATTTTTTAAAATCCTGGTTCTTGTCATTGTATTGTGATTATATAAATGAATGCCCTTACATCTTTATTCTAAGGAAATGCATACTGAAATTTTGGGGAGGAGGGAAAAGCTCATGGTCTGCATTTTGATGTTAAATAGTCCAAGGGAAAAAAATTATAAAGCAAATATTAGAAGATGGGCGTGGTGGCTCAGGCTTATAATACTAGCACTCTGAGGGGCTAAAGTGGGAGCATCACTTGAGCTCAGGAGTTCAAGACCAACCTGAGCAAGAGTAGACCCCATCTCTGCTAAAAATAGAAAAATTAGCCAGGCATTTTGACAGGTGCCTATAATCCCAGTTACTCTGGAGGCTGAGGCAGGAAGATTGCTTGAGCCCAGGAGTTTGAGGTTACTGTGAGCTAGGTTGAGGCCATGGCACTCTAGCTAAGCAACAGAGTAAGACTCTGCCTCAAAAAACCAAAATTATGGCTCGGCACCTGTGGCTCAAGTGGCTAAGGCACCAACCACATACACCTAAGGTGGCGGGTTCGAATCCAGCCTGGGCCCGCCAAACAACAATAATGGCTGCAACCAAAAATGGCCAGGTGTTGTGGCGGGCACCTGTGGTCCCAGCTACTTGGGAGGTGGAGGCAGGAGACTTGCTTGAGCCCAGGAGTTGGAGGTTGCTGTGAGCTGTGATGCTACAACACTCTACCCAGGGGGACAGTTTGAGGCTCTGTCTCAAAAAAACCCCCAAAATTATAAAATGAATGTGAAAAAATTCTAACCATTGGGCTCGGCGCCTGTGGCTCAAGCAGCTAAGCCACATACACCTGAGCTGGCAGGTTCGAATCCAGCCCAGGCCCACCAAACAACAATGACGGCTGCAACAACAACAACAACAACAAAATAGCTGGGCATTGTGGTGGGCGCCTGTAGTCCCAGCTACGTGGGAGGTGGAGGCAAGAGAATTGCTTAAGCCCAGGAGTTGGAGGTTGCTGTGAGCTGTGATGCCACAGCACTCTACCCAGGGCAATAGCTTAAGGCGCTGTCTCAAACAAAAAAAAAATGCTAACTATTGGTGAAGCTGTGTGAAGGCCACATCAGAACTCTTTGCTGGGGCTAGACACCTGTAGCTCAGTGGTCAGGGCACTGGTCACATGCACCGGGGCTGGCAGATTTGAATCTGGCCCAAGCCTGCTAAGCAACAATGACAATGACAACAAAAAAATAGGTGTTGTGGTGGGTGCCTGAAGTCCCAGCTACTTGGGAGGCTGAGGCAAGAGAATCACTTTAACCCAAGAGTTTGAGGTTGCTGTGAGCTGTGACAACACAGCACTCTACCAAGAGCAACATAGTGAGACTCTGTCTCAAATTAAAAAAATAAAGAAAGAATTATTTGCTGGAAACTTTTTATAAGTTTGAAATTATTTCAAAATAAAACTACCAACAAAAGCACTATTTTATTTTAGAGACAGTTTCACTCTGTTGCTCCAAGCTAGAGTACTGTGGTGTCAGCCTGGCTCACAGCAACTTCCAACTTCTAGGTTCAAGTGATCCTCCTGCTTCAGCTCCCAAGTAGTTGGGACTACAGGTGCCCGCCACAGTGTTTGGCTAATTTTTCTATTTTTAGTAGAAATAGGGTCTTGCTCTTGCCCAGGATGCTCTCAAGCTCCTGAGCTAAATCAACCCTCCTGCCTTGGCTTCCCAGAGTGCTAGCCTTATAGGTGGGACCCACCATACCCGGGCAAGCACATTTTTTAAAAAAGGCACCAAGAAGAGAGTAAAAAGGCAAGCTTAAAACTACAAAAAGATATATGCTACACATACGCTAACAAAAGATTGGTATTCACAATTTATAAAAAGCTCTCAAGAATTTAATAAGAAAAAATAAAAAACCTAATAAAAATGGGCAAAAGACATGAACAGGCATTTCACAGATGAGAAAATGCAAACAACCAATAAATGTATAAAAAGCTGTCCAATCTTATTTGTAACAAGAGAAATAACAAATTACAATCATGAAATACCATCTTACATCCACCACATTAACCAAAATAAATCTGGCAATACTAAAATTGGAAAATGATATAGAATAATGGAGCTTGACCCAGTGCTGGTAGAAGTATAAAATGATGCAACCCCTTTGTAGGCCAATTCAGTATGATCTCTTAAGTTGAAGATGTGTACACACTTCAGCCGTTCTACTCCTAGGCACATTCATGCAATCAGAAAAAAATCCTTACACATGTACACACAGGATCATATACCACAAAAATTTTAACAGCATTGTTTGTGTTAGAAAAACTTGAAAACAACTGAAATGCCCAATAAATAGGGAGTGAATAATATGCTTTATAAGGATTCTATGTAGTAGAGACAGTGAATGAACTAGAGCTATCAATATTGGATAAAACTCACAATGTTGAACAATAAGGGAAGTTGCAGAAGAAAACTCACCCTGCAATATCATTTAAATAAAGTCAAAAATCATGAAAAACTAAAGTTTGTGGTTACCATAAAGAAAAAGGAAAGGATAAATAGAGAATTCAGAAGAGTGGTTATCATGGAAGGGGGGAAGGAAGGGGAATATGATGCAGGCAATGTAGAAATGTAGAAAACCATGACAGTGTCTTCAACTGACTTTGCAATGATTTATTTTTTAATCTCTGGGGTGGGAATTTAGCTCCGCGTTATATAATTCTTCATTCCTTTTCAGATGCATAAGATATTTTACAATAGAATGGCAAGAAGATTTTCAGACTCAAATTTTTTTCTGGGAAAATTCCACCTACATAATCTTCACATATGTCAGCCCATTTCTACCTGCCAATTTCTTTACCATGGCTTTAATGTATGATTGGAAAGATCACCTACTGAGTGTCTCATACAAACTCTCTTAGAAAGGAATCATCAGAAAGGCAGCCTTTGCTTCCATAGGTGAAGACATGGCCAGAGTCTTTCTGCAAAACCAGAGAAAGGACACTGGGGGGAGCTATTTAGCCACTCAGGTGCCTGGTTGTTTTTCCTCCTTGGCCACTTGATACAATGGAGTAACAGAATGGAATTCTGTTTCCAGTTTTGTTCTAACTCTGTGTGTGGTCTCTGGTAAGTCATTCCCTCCTTGTCTGTTTCCTCATCTGTAAGAAGAACTAGATAGCCTCCTTTGAGAAGCCTTTCAGATAGGAAATTCCATGATCAATAATTATCTATAAGAAATCATTCCTGGATTTATGAATTACAATGAACAGTGCCTGATACACATGAAGTCCTGTCAAGCCTCAAGAGATTAAAATAATTCAGGGGTGCTTATGTGGAGGGTATAATGGAGACATATATCTATATTCATAAGGCAAATTATAATAGCTAATGAATGGGCATAGTCTTAGATGGAAAAGAAAGCTGACTTTTCTAAACAAATTCATACCTTTCCTACAGAAGAACATCACTGCTTATAATTCAGTTTTATGAAAACAATCAATTTTACCTTAATTTTAATCTTGGAATCATTATAGTTGGAGTTTGATTTCACTATGTCTTCCCGCTGCACTTGAATTTCAAAAACTGGCTTCTGTGACACAGAAAGAAATCAACATGTGATCAATAAGATCAAGACACATTGATCAGTAAGCATATCTAAAGCATATGTACCAGGAGGTCAATATTTTTACAGGAAGAGTGTTAAATTATAATGCATTGCTGGTGAAGGAGGCTTTTAACCCCCCTTAGTACCTGTCACAGGTAAGAAGAAAGGGATTATTAAGTAGTTATAGAATATGTAATTTACTCTTCACTTTAACCCAACTAGAATGTACAACTACTATTGGGAATAAGAATGTTTTTCAATTAATTAAGAAACTATTATAGAGATGTTTAACATCAGGTCTTCAAAAACCTTTATATGCCACGTGAACCCCCACTTAATTGTAGTCCTTTAATATACCTTCCCTGATACTTGGGGCCTTCTGACAGCAGCACTTGGGGTAGGCTCTGCACTTGCTAATCGTAGACCAACAAGGTATCTTAGAAGCAACAATAGAAATTGAGACACAGGAAGTAAAATTAAGTTTTTGGCACAAAGACACCGAAACAAATTTAAGACTTGGAAGCAAAAGGAGACGTGAAGCTTTCCTTCTCTTCCTTTTCCTCCTCTGGGGTGTCTGTGTGACCTGCACAGTAAGAAATCAGAGCAGAGGGGACAGGGTAACAGAAGTGTCAGCATGCCTGAGGGCCAAAGAGATGGACCGGTGACGCAGTAGAGGGTTTCTGTGGTGCTGCTGGTTGAAGAATTAAGGGGTGGAGTGCAACATGCCGGCTTTATTTATTTATTTATTTTGGAGACAGAGTCTCAAGCTGTTGCCCTGGGTAGAGTGCTGTGGCATCATAGCTCACAGCAACTTCCAACTCTTGGGCTCAAGTGATCCTCTTGCCTCAGATTTTCTATTTTTAGTAGAGACGGGGGTCTTTCTTTTGCTCAGGTTGGTCTCTTACTTGTAAGCTCAAGGAATCCACCCATCTCGGCCTTCCAGAGTGCTAGGATTACAGGCGTGAGCCACCACGCCCGGCCAACATGAAGGCTTTAGCGTGTTCTAGGGCCAGGGAGGAAAGATAGTGAAAGGAGGGCACAGGGAGGTGTTAGGATGTTTGGTGGCCAAGGAAGCATTAACAGAGTGATGCACAGGACAATGGTGCCTGTGGCTCAAAGGAGTAGGGCACCGGACCCACATGCCAGAGGTGGCAGGTTCAAACCCAGCCCTGGCCAAAAACCGCAAAAAACGCAAAGCAAGCAAACAAACAAAAACAGTGATGCATATGAAAGGTGGCTATTGGGATTGGGTGATTGGTTACACTGATAAAACTAAAAAATTGAGCAAAAATGTAAATATCTTGATGTTAATACAACCCATAATCTGGGGATAATGGAACCACTGTCAGAGAAGTAATTTTACAAAAGTGAATATTTGCCATTAACATTGTATAAAAGAACAAAGGTGCACGGTTAGAAAGAAAACTGAAATGTTAGTTTGTAATTGGAGATATATATTAACTCATCACTTTATTTCTATATATAGATAGATGGATGTGTGTATGTATACATACATAAATATTTTCTTTTTTTTTTGAGACAGAGCCTCAAGCTGTCCCCCTGGGTAGAGTGCCATGGCTTCACTGCTCACAGCAACCTCCAATTCCTGGGCTCAAGTGAGTCTCTTGCCTCCGCCTCCCAAATAGCTGGGAGCACAGGTGCCCACCACAATGCCTAGCTATTTTTTGGTTGCAGCCATTGTTGTTATTTGGCAGGCCCGGGCTGGATTCGAACCTGCCACCTTAGGTGTATGGGGCTGGCACCTTAGCCGCTTGAGCCACAGGCGCCGAGCCATACATAAATATTTTCTAGCTCTGTCCACTGGAAGAGCCTAGAAACCATACACCCAGTATAAAGGAGCTCACTAAATACATCTGGGTTTCTAAATGCCACCTTGCAGTGAGAGCATATCTACAGCAGGACCAAGGCTCCTGGGACAGGAAAAATATAGGA
Organism: Galagoides demidoff; assembly: GCA_963574575.1. NCBI lineage: Eukaryota > Metazoa > Chordata > Mammalia > Primates > Galagidae > Galagoides > Galagoides demidoff. The sequence continues at coordinate 10,474 of CAUYQV010074763.1, forward strand.
TGAGTCTGAAATATCTTTTTGTGCCAGAAACTAGGAAAGTGCTCAGAAAGCGATGAGGGCACGTCAAAAGGACACAGTCACCATCTTGAAGGGGGTTTGCACAGGCCAGATCTGGGGAAAATTTGAGTATAAAAATAAATAATGATGTCAATGGATATCACGCACTGAAGGAAAGAAAAGTAGTGAGTTCATGCTAATCTGAGTTACTGAGTAAATGAATGAGTAAATGGGAGAAAGGAAAGGCCTGTCTTACAGTAGTACAACAACTAATAAAGGTAGAAGGACAGACAGAAATAGACAATCTCAATAGGCCATCACCATCAGGATGGGAGTGGATTCAGACAGAGATTGGTTGGTCTACACAGGCTAAATTTAATGGGTGAGGCTTGATGAAGCAAAACATGTTGGTGTCAGTTCAGAATATTCCCCCCCAAAATACTATTCAATAATAAAGGAAAAAATAATAGGTTTAGGGTGGAAAACCCTGGCAGATACCAACTTTTCCAAGTGAATAAGGTTAACATCACTGGCAGTGGGATAGGATGACCTTGTTTGCCCCGTAGTGTGATGCAGTGGGAAGAACACAGCACCGTTTCTGAGGAATTCCTGCCGAGAATGCATGGCCTCTAGGACTAGTCAAAAGGAAAAATCAGATTCAATTTGGGGTTGACCCTTGTGATGTTATGATAAAATAAGACTTACATACTTGGTCTTCACTCCCAGTTCCCGGCACAGAGCTCCTAAACTCCTTATAAATTCTTGAATGATGGGCATCTTTTGTTATAATATTTGGTCTTAGTCCCAGGTTTCTTTTTTTTTTTTTGAGACAGAGCCTCAAGCTATTGCCCAGGGTGAGTGCAATGGCATCACAGCTCACAGCAACCTCCAACTCCTGGGCTCAAGCAATTCTCCTGCCTCTACCTCCCAAGTACCTGGGACTACAGGCGCCTGCCAGAACACCCAGCTATTTTTTGGTTGCAGCTGTCATTGTTGTTTGGCAGGCCTGGGCTGGATTCGAACCCGCCAGCTCAGGTATATGTGGCCTTAGCCACTTGAGCCACAGGCGCCGAGCCAGTCCCAGGTTTTTGACACAAGAGTTTCTAAGATCCTTAGAATCTCCAGAGTGACAAGAGTGTTTTTTTCTTTTGTTGTTGTTGTTTTATTTGTTTTTTGAGGCAGAGTCTCACTATGTCACCTTCTATAAAGTGCTGTAGAGTCACAACTTACAGCAGCAACCTCAAACTCTTGGGTTTAAGCAATAGTCTTGCCTCAGCCTCCCATGTAGCTGGGACTATAGGCGCCTGCCACAACACTTGCTATTTTGTTGTTGTTGTTGTCATTGTTGTTTAGCAGGCCCAGGTCGGGTTTGAACCCTCTAGCCCTGGCTGGTGCACTACTGGCTGAGTATGGGCGCCAAGCCAAGAGTGTCTTTTGTATGCCCCTAGAGAGCTTCAGGATGGGGACTGGTCACCAGGAAGACCAACCCTGTGATGAGAGGATGGGAACTTTTAGCCTCACCCCGACCCCTCCAGGGAGGGGAGATTGAGCTGGTGATGGAGCCAATCACCAAATGATCAGTCATTTATTTAATCAATCCTGCCTATGTAATAGAGCCTCCATCGAACCTCTAAAGCACTGGTTCTCAACCTCCCTAATGCCACGACCCTTTAATACAGTTCCTGTGGGTGGAGACCTGCAAGTTGAGAACCGCTGCTCTAAAGGATGGAGCTCAGAGAGCTTCTGGGTTGCTGAACACAGCAAGGTACCGGGAAGGTGGCATGTGCAGAAAGGCATGGAAGCAGCCCTGCACCTCTTCCCCTATACCTTGCCCTATGCATCTCTTCCATTTGGCTGTCCCTGAGTTGTATCTTTTATAATAAAGTATTATAAATGTGTCATGGAAATATAAGTAAAGAGTGCCTCTGAGTTCTGTGAGCTCTGCTAGCAAATTATCAAATCCAGGAGGGGGTTTATGAGAACCTCTGATTTGTAGCTGGTCCATCAGAAGTGTAGGAGACCAAGGACTTGAGGTTGGTGTCTTAAGTGGGGAGCAGTCCTGTGGGATTGACTCCCTTAAACGGTGGGACCTGGTGGTAACTCCAGGAAGATAGTGTCAGTATTAAACTGTTGGACACCCAGCTGGCATCAGCAGAATTAGAGAACTGGTTGGTGTGAAAACAAAACTCACACATAGAGGTGTCCGGAGTGTTCTGTGAGTAGAGACAAATCGTAACAACCTTACAAGATGAAACGTCTGTACTCTCGGAAACTGTCAAGGGACAGGGAAATGACAGGATCAGACCGGGGCACTGTGTTCCAAAGTGAAGGAGAAGGAAGAGGCTTGACGTGTTACTAGAATGATTGTAGACCAGAAAGCCAGAAGACATGGCTGGAACAGTTGGTGAAACTTGAATGGGGTCTGAGTATTGGGTGGCACCTCTGAGTCAGTGTGGATTTCCTAATCTGGAAGGTTATATGGTGGTTCTGTAGGAAAGTGTCCTTTGGGGGTAGGTGGAACATTACAGGAGGGCTGAGGGGCTTCATGTCTACGGTTTGCTCTCAAATGGTTCAAAAAGAGGCAATGGTAGAATCTATGCACACCCCTCCCAAATGTGGCACAAGATACTGATTGGGGAATCTGGGTAAAAAGAATATGAGAGTTCTTTGTCCTATTCTTGCAACTTTCTGTAAGTTTGAAACTATTTCTTAGGAAATTATTTTTAAAATGTTTAATGAGGCAAAGGGAAGGATTTAAATAGAAGATTAAGAAGGAGGCGTCCTAAATACCGGAAGGGCACACATGACTATTTTTAAAGCTCAGTCAGCCCATTCAACATGCAGTGCCTCCAGAGAGCAATCTTTGATTCTATCCATATATTTACCTCCAGTAATCACATTGTAGAACTTCAGAGTTCAACACTAAAGATTCAGTTTCCATTATATTATTTTTCACTTTATACTGCAGAAAATTAAATATCATGCTTTTTATTTTTTTTTGATTTTAATTAATTTATTTTTTTGAGACAGAGTCTCATTATGTTGCCCTTGGTAGAGTACTGTGGTGTCACAGCTCACAGCAACCTCAAACTCTTGGGCTTAAGCGATTCTCTTGAGTCAGCCTCCCAATTAGCTGAGACTACAAGTGCCCACCACAATGCCTGGCTATTTTTTTGTCACAGTTTGGCTGGGGCCAGGTTGGAACCTGCCACCCTCAATATATGGGGCGGGCGCCCTCCCCACTGAGCAATTGGCACTGCCCGAGTTTCTTTTTTCTTGCTCTGTCACCCAGGCTGGAGTGCAGAGGCAGGATCATAGCTCACTGCAGCCTCCAACTCCTGGGCTCAAGCAATCCTCCTGCTTCAGTCTCCTGAGTAGCTAAGATTGCAAGTGCATGCCACCACACCCACCTAATAAATTGCTCTTATTTTGTGCTATCACTTTATATATCTTAACTTGATCTTCACAATACTCTATGAGCTTGAGACTATTATTATCCTTATTTATAGAGGATGAAGCTGAGACAGAGAGATTGTCTTGTCCAGGTTAGTGGCAGAGTTAGGATTTGAACCCAGGCAATCTTGCTCAAGAGTCTATATTTTTCTTTTTTTTTTCAAAGACAGAGTCTTATTTTGTCACCCTCGGTAGAGTACTGTGGTACCCCAGCTCTTGGGCTTAGGCGATTCTCTTGCTTCAGCCTCCCAAATAGCTGGGACTACAGGTGCCTGCCACAACACCTGGCTATTTTTTGTTGCAGTTTAGCAGGGGCCAGGTTCGAACCCGCCACCCTTGGTATATGGGGCCGGCACCCTACCCACTGAGCCACAGGCACCACCCAAGAGTCCATATTTTTCATACACTTGTTCTTTTTTTCCAGAGCTCATTTTTAAGTTTCTTCAGGACAGGAATTATGTCTATATCTGCGCTTATTTTCTTCCTCAAGAAGATGCTATTTGTGCTATTTGGTAAATAGTTGTGGACTCACAGGCCGAGACCCAGGGGTGGAAACCTTGTTGCAACCATTCCCTAGATGGTCGTCAGTTCACTATGACCTAAGCGTGGTCTCTCAAGAGAATACATAAAGGTATGTCTAAAAGGCTCAATGCCCATAGCTCAGAGTGGTTAGGACCCCAGCCACATGCCCTGGGGCTAGCGGGTTCAAACCTGGCCAGGGCCTGCTAAACAACAATGATGACAATAATAATAATAAACAGCAGGTGTTGTGGTGGGCACCTGCGTGCCTGTGGTCCCAGCTACTGGGAGGCTGAGGCAAGAGAATGGCTTAAGCCTAAGAGTTTGAGGTTGCTATGGGCTATGACACCACAGCACTCTACCCAGGGTGACATTATGAGTCTGTGTCTCAAAAAAAAAAAAAAAAGTATGTCTACTAAACAACATGTAATGGCACGGAATATGAAGTCAGAGAAAGAGGGGTCATCGACATTAATATTGAGCAAAATCCCCTTTATGGTTCAGCCTACAGGGACTGAATAACTCCCCTGCCCCATCCCCAAATGACTGGCATTGAATTAAATGTAGAAACATCAAAAATATGGATGAACCTTTAATCATGAGCTTTTCTAGAGAAAAGCTCCTGGGCAAAGCATGGAGCGAAAGCTGACCGCCCAGCCCTCACTGGGCGCAGAGCATCCAGGCTGGGAGGACAGGGTGAAATGAGATTCTAGCAGGTAAGAGTGAGCTGTGTCTGGGAGAGAATAGGGGACACCCAGATGGCCCAGCAGTTCTCAGGAGCACACACCTCCCAGGGTGCCCCCTTGGCATTTCATGCAGCAGCCCTCCCAGTGGGGGTTTGCATGTACAAATACTCCAACACTTAGAACTGCCCCCAAACTCAGGGTAACCATTTGCCCAGGACAATGCCAGTGGAATCCTATTATTCTAGCATTCCTTCTGGTTAGTGTTCCTTTCATTCTCAAAAGCATCCTGGACGGCATCATAAATTATATGGCCACCTCACTCAAACCCCACTTTATGCAGCCTGCCATTGTGGATTATTTTGCCTCCCTCCCCACCTACCCCAAATCCCATTTCCCCCTCTTTCATAGATGGGGATGTGGAGCCTGAGTATCTTTTTGATGAAAACAAAAAGGTCCCCAGCTGGGCTGTGGCTCACGCCTGTAATCCTAGCACTTGGAGAGGCCAATGTGGGTAGATTGTTTGAGCTCACAAGTTCGAGACCAGCCTGAGCAAGAGTGAGACCCTGGTCTCCACTAAAAATGGAAAAACTAGCTGGGCATCAAGGTCAGCACCTATAGCCCCAGTTACTTGGGAGGCTGAGGCAAGAAAGATCTCTTGAGCCCAAGAGACTGAGATTGCTGTGAGCTATGATGATGCCATGGCACTGTACCCAGGGTGACAGAGTGGGAATCCATCTCAAAAAAAGAAAGATCCTCAATTAGAAAAGAGAAATTGACATGGCTTCCTGAGTGGTTTTAAGGACCAAATCCAACGGGCTGCATATGTGATTTGACAAAACACACACATACAGTGTTAAACAGAATCCAGAAACTGGTGTATTCTAAATCTTGTAGTGGCTTTTATTCCACTTGAAGCCTACTAAAATAAGAGGAAAATATGGTGTTTCAGAGAAATGCAAATACTACCTTTCCAGACACTCAGAGACCCATTAGGTACAAACAACTGCTCTTAAGTAATTAAAGTCTATAGTGTTAGACAAGCGTCTCAATAAACACACCTACTACCACATTTTACGGGGAAATTTAAATGCTTATTTACATTTGCTTTCAGATTTAAAGTTGAGCAGATGTCTTGAGGACCTTCTGAGAATCAAAATGGCTTGTATAAATCCTTCAAATAAAAAAAAAATTATGCCATTACAAACTTTCTATTGACTTCTATCACCCATTCAAAATATTGGTATGGTTTTATTTCAGGTTTGTGTAAACCAAAGACTGAAGGGCACCCGTCCCATCTAAAACACTTTAAAAACTCAGGTTGCTTTTTCAACTGTAAATGTCTTTGCAGGAACTACACAAAAGAGTTCTCTGCAGAACTGAGGTTTACTGAATGGAAAGGATTCCTTTAATGAGCTATTTTGAAGATTTTAGAAATTTTGATACGATATCAGAATTACTTTGTCAAGTCTGAATTATGTTTACATGGGAAGTTAGAACTACAACATATTGCAGCAACATTTACTTGGAGTTTTCTCTTTATTTATTTAAACTCAGCAAGTAGTTTAAGTAGACTACATTTGCAAATTAGCTTGTTACTGGAGTTGTTGATAGATTTGGTGAGCTGAGTTTTGGGTTCCTACTATGTTCAAGAGCCTGTAATAGTTATTAAATGGGGATAAAATGTCGTATGATTGTTTTTTATTTTTTATTTTTTTGAGACAGGGTCTCACTCTGTGCCTGGGCTGGAGGGCAATGGTGCTGTCACAGCTCACTGCAACCTCAAATTCTTGGGCTCAACTGACCCTCCCACTTTAGTCTTCCAAGTAGCTGGACCTATTTAACACCATGTCCAGATAAATGTTTTTTGGGGGGGGGTTTTGCAGCTTTTGGCCAGAGCTGGGTTTGAACCCGCCATCTCTGTCATATGGGGCCAGCGCCCTACCCCTTTGAGCCACAGGCACTGCCCCAGATAAATCTTTTAAATTTTCTGTAGAGATGGGGTCTTGTTTTGTTCAGCCTGACCTTGAATCCTAGGCTCAAGCAATCCTCCAACTCTGGCCTCCCAAAGTACTAAGATTATAGGTGTGAGTCACTGCACGCAGCCTTAACAGAACATTTAAGGGATTCTCAGGAGTGGCCTTTGAGACATTCCTTAATAGATCACTAGATTTTAACAGAAAGAAAAAAGAATTGGAGAATGGGAAGGGTAGAAAGAATTCCAGGGCATAGGCTGGGTGCCTGTAGCTCAATGGTTAGGGCGCCAACGACCTGCTCTGGGGCTGGTGGGTTTGAACCTGGCCCGGGCTTGCTAAACAACAACAACAAAATAGCTGGTGTTGTGGTGGGTGCCTGTAGTCCCAGCTGCTGGGAGGCTGAGGCAAGAGAATTGCTTGAGGTTGAGGTTGCAGTGAGCTATGATGCCATGGCCCTCTAATGACAAAGTGAGACTCTGTTTCAATAAAAATAAATAAATAAGCAAATAAATAAAATTCTAGGCATAAGGAACAGCTGAGGCAAGGGCACTCAGGGAGAAAGTGTGAGAGATGTGAGAAAAAGGCAAGCGTTGGGTTGGATGATGAGGGAGAATGGGTGACAGATGCCGGAGTGTCTGCATGGTGTATGCTAAGGTTGCACCTAGTTTGGGAAGTCGCTGGACAAATGAGTGACATGATTAAATCTCTGCTTGTAGATCTGAACTAGAATTGGGAAGAAATGGAGGCACACGTGGGATACAAGGATTTTTGCAATTGTTCAAAACATTTAAAAAGTAACATGGGTGCAAACTAGGATAGCAGCAGTGGGAAGAGAGAAGAGGGATGGATTTTTAAATATCATAATTCAAATCCCTAGGACTTGGCAGCTGTTTGTATTGAGGAGTGGGTGTTCTGAGACAACACTGAGGATTTGAGCCCAGACAGGTGGAGGTTGTGAAAACAGCAAGATAAACAGAGGCAACAAACACAGCCTGGGGTGGGTGAAATTGCTTGGTCCTGGGTATCCTGAGCCTGAGCCTGAGGTACGGGGGATACCCCTGGGGGGAAGTATACATACATGTATATACCCTAGGAAGTGTTCATGATTATAGGTGACCATTTGTCTAATGAATTGGAAGAAGGGAAGGAAGGGAAAGAGAAGAAAAAGGGGGTGCTTTCTCGAGGTGGTAAATACGCAGGTGGATACGCAGGCCTATGCTTCCTCCAGAGCAGGAGTGAAGGCATGAGATGCCAGAGGAAGGATGCAGAGTGGGACTCAAACTGGCTGAGGGCAGAGAGCTTGGGCACAGCACAGTCGGGGTTAAGAGAAAGACAGAGCCAGAGCAGAAACAGTTAGGCATGTAGGACCAAGAACCAGGAAAGCAAGGAGTTGCTGAAATCTAAGGAATCAGGAGACTCAAAGAGTGACAGAGGTCAGGAGACTGAGGAAAGGCCACTAGAGTTGGTGTGGTAGAGTTCATCCCTGAGCACTGATGAGGTGCCGTGTCTGATGCTAAGACCTTGGTCTGTCTTTCCCTTCACGCCCACCCTGTGGTTGCGTCAGGCAGTTTAGATCCATTAACTGACCCGGCGGGAGAAGGAGGCTCACCCCTGTAATCTAAGCATTCTGGGGGGCCAAGGCTGGTGAATTCTTTGAGCTCACGAGTTCAAGACCAGGCTGAGCAAGAGTGAGATCCCCATCTCTACTAAAAACAGAAAAACTAGCTGGGCACCCTGGTGGGTGCCTACAGTCCCAGCTATTGGGAGGCTGAGTCAGGAGGATCACTTGAGCCCAAGAGATTGAGGTTGTTGTCAGCTATGATGCTATGGCCCTCTACCAGGGCAACAAAGTGAGAATCTGTCCCAAAAAGTAAATAAATAAAAGAAAAAGAAAAAACGGGCTGGGTGGCTCACACCTGTAATCCTAGCACTCTGGGAGGCCAAGGTGTGTGAATAGCTTGAGCTCACGAGTTCAAAACCAGCCTGAGCAAAAGTGAGACTGCATCTTTACTGAAAAAAAAAAAAGAAAGAAAGAAAGAAAAAGAAAAAGAAAAAAAACTGAGGCAAGAGGATCGCTTGAGCTGGAATTGGAAGTTGCTATGATCTATGATGCCATGACACTCTACCCAGGACCACAGCTTGAGACGGGCAGGGTCTCTTCACCAGCAAGGCCTCACCCCAAACCTGTAACTCTTACACACTTGGCTGAGTGCTACAATATGGTGGTGGGGAAGCCAGATCTTAGCAACTGGGAAAGATAAGGGAACAGAAGCTCACATTTATTCTATGCTTACTGTGTACCTCGAACTGAGCCCAGTGCTATATGTGAACACAGACTCCAGGTGGTGAAAGCCTCTGGGCCGTGATAGCTGAGGGAAGCAAGATGGTGGCTCGAAAGGATGAGAAGGATGGACGCTGTTACCTTGCCTGGGGCCTCTGCTACAACATGGAAACCACTTCACAAAACCAAAAACTGGGCTTGGCGCCTGTGGCTCAATCAGCTAAGGCGCCAGCCACGTACACCTAAGGTGGTGGGTTCGAATCCCCAGCCCGGCCCTCCAAACAACAATGATGGTGTTAGGCCCGAAAATTCTCCCAGGTGACCTCCAGCAAACAGTCCGAGACACACTCCGATGTAAGAAGCAAGAGGTGAGTTTTATTCAGGCCCCGGGAAGCCTGGACTCTCCTGGCATACACATCGAGGAAGAGTCTCGAACCCGGCGTGGAGGAAGTTTTTATGGGGTACAGAAAGCAAGAAGGGTAGGAGGGTACGAGTACACTTTTCATTGGTGGTTAGTGATTTCACTAGTAAAGAAGGATTTGGATTGGTACAGGGGATTTCTTAACCGGGGCTAGAGG
>CAUYQV010074766.1:0-39418 GCA_963574575.1 Galagoides demidoff
CAAGATACCTGTTTTGATTTCTGGCATTCCTAATTGTATTACACGTTTTCATTCCAGAATGACTTTTCTCATGCACGGTATGGAGCAGTGCCTTCCCACATCCATTTTTTTCATCAGGAATCTTTTTATTTTCTTTGCAACAGCTATTTCTGAATTAGTTTTCAAACTGTTTCCTCTTAGATCACATTTATAGGGCATTTTTTTGTGAGGGAACAATATTCAGGTCCAGATTAAATGTTTTCCTTAATATTTTAGCTCTTTCTATAATTGGTGTTTTGTTGCTGAAGAATACAGTTTGCCTCAAATGTTTGTTTCCAATTTCCTTGTCTGTTAAGGTATCATCAACTTCTAGAAGGGAGCACAATTAACAATAATTTGTGAGTTTTGAAACAGAGCCTCAAGCTGTCACCCTGGATAGAGTGCCGTGGCATCACAGCTCACAGCAATCTCCAACTCCTGGGCTTAAGCAATTCTCCTGCCTCTGCCTCCCAAGTAGCTGAGACTACAGGCACCTGCCACAATGCCTGGCTATTTTTTGGTAGCAGCAGTCACTGATGTTTGGCAGGCTGGGCTGGACTTGAACCTACCAGCTCAGGTATATGTGGCTGGCGCCTCAGCCACTTGAGCCACAGGTGCTGAGCCAATTTGTGAGTTTTTACACATTCACTATGAAATGAGAATTTTTCACAAATGCCTTGCTGTGGGGGATTAGCCTTCAGGCCCAGTCACCTAGAATTAAAGAAATTTCAAGTGCAACTATCTCCTACTTGGTTGATCTGGAGAAAAACAAAAACAAAAAATAGTAGGAAGCAAATTCATCCACACCAGCCTGTTTAACAGAGTGAAAGGGGAGACAAATAACAAGGAACGCAAGTACTTCTGACATTTTACAAATTCATACTAAACACAGAATGGAAAATGTAAAACCATCACAAAGAACAGTACACAAGGTATACTGGAAGTGTGGCTGATAGAGTGATGAATAAAACACACAAGACTCAAGAAGGCACCTTAGAGAAAAACATGGAGACAGTGAGACCAGGTAAAACAAATGTCAGGAAGATGGTCAGTACTATCAAACACTCAAGAGGACGTAAATCTGAACTTTTGGCAGTGACACACGAACTCTAGAACTTGCATGAACTGAAAAGGGAATGGAAAGTAAGATTTCTGGCTGAGCAGAGTTGGGACTAGAGGGAGACAGGCAAGACAGCTAGGGCACCTGCACAACCCTGAGAGTGAGGGTCTTCTTAAATTTTGTGTGTGGTAGTCACCTTATTTGCCTTACCCTATTCCCAAGGTAAGCACTGAAAGGGAAACTGAGGTATTTCTAAGTTAAATGATGGAGAAAAAAAATGGAAGGCAACTAGAAAGATTTCCACAGATCTATGAATATCTGAATATTTAAAAAGTCTATGAAAATAGTGGGTGGGGGAAAGTAGGCAACAAAGAATGCTACAGAAGGTTAGGCCACAGGCATGTCCAACCTTTTTTCTTCTCTGCCACAAATTGGAAGAAGAGTTGCCTTGGGGCCACACATTAAATACATAAACGCTATTTAAGAGTTGTCTTGGGGTCACTATTAAATACATAAACTCTCCCCACTATCAAAAGCTGATTATCCATAAAATGTCTGTGTATACTTTTCATGACAGCCAACACCGCAAAGAAGCAAAAAATTGTTCTTACAAAACTAGCACATAGCTAGTGGGCTGCAGGTTGGACACCCCTGGATTTTAAGGGGTGCAGTAAAAGAAGAAACTGAATCCTGGGGATAGATCACTTAGTGGAAAAAATGTTTATAAACTTCAACTAAAGGGGTACATTTATTTGGGATGAATGTTTAAGGTATATACAGCATACATTAATCATCTTCAATTGCTTCCAAAGGTCTACGGCCAAAAAAAAAAAAGAGATTCATGAAAAACATTACAAAAAGATGCCACTGTGATCACTGACCACCTCGAAACTCTCATTTCCACTGGTTTCCTCTTGCTCCTTTATCCTTTGCTTACCTGGATAGTTCTGACTTGAAAGTTCCTCCACCATCCATGGTTCTTTTCCTTGCTCCAATTTGAAGATCACATCTGGCTTACTAACATGACATCCTGTTAAAGGGAAATTACACCAAACGTGGACCAAGCTCTTTAAACTTCAGGGACTCAAGAAAGTGCAGCTTCAGAAGCTGTACAATGAAGATGCCCAGCAACAGCTCGGTAAAGCTAAAACATTTTGGTGAAGGACGGAAGAAGGGCAGTGAATACACACAAATATCTCTGCTGCCTAAAAGAGTTCAATCATCTTGCTCCCCTGATGCTTATGGCTACATAATTAAATTCTGAAACTTCAACATGTTTTTGTTCTCGGGTGAAGTCTACAGTCAGGTCCTTGAATGAAACTGATCTCTAAAAGGGTATGTTTAATCTGAGGTGGTCAGAATTGAGTGACATCAAATATACGGGAATACCAAGTATAGGGAGACCACTGTCACAGCTAATGGAAAGCTATAAAGAGTTATACTCTGGTAGATGGTCAAAAATTAGAAACATCCTGTTGCTGTGTTTATTTTAAAAATGAATTATAAAAATTTACTGAGCTTATACCTTGTCCTGGAGCTGTTCTAATTTTTTTTAGATTACTAACTCACATAGAATACTGACCTTGCTCTCAAGAAGCACACATTCTGACAGGGTGACATAAATAGAAAAGAGTCAAGTGATAGGCATATAAGCAAGATAAAGGGGTAATCACAAAAGGATAAAGCTATTTGTTTGTATTACCAGACTTCTCTGAGGGGGGATAACTTTGGCCCCGAAATATAAACAGTGTTTTGTAGGAATGTGACCATTAAGAAATACAGACTGTCAGTCATTGTAACTCATGCCTGTAATTCTAGCACTTGGGAGGCTGAGGCAGGATGATCAGATGATGCCAGGAGTTCAAGATCAGCCTGAAAAAGAGTGAGACCCCTTCTCTACAAAAATAGAAAAACTGGCTTGGTGCCTATAGCTCAGCAGCTAAGGTACCACCATGTACACCAGAGCTGGCATGTTCAAATCCAGCCCAGGCCTGTCAAACAACAACAACAACTACAACCAAAAAATAGCCGGGCATTGTGGCAGATGCCTGTAGTCCCAGCTACTTGGGAGGCTGAGGTAAGAGAATCGCTTAAGCCCAAGAGTTTGAGGTTGCTGTGAGTTGTGATGCCATGGTACTCTACCAAGGGCAACATAGTGACACTCTGTCTCAAAAAAAAAGAAAAAGAAAGAAAGAGAGAAAGAAAGGAAGAAAAGAAAAAGAAAAACTAAACAGATTTGGTAGCATGCTTCTGTACTCTAGCTACTTGGAAGGGTGATACAGGAGGATGTTGTAAGCCCTGGAATTTGAGGTTGCAGTGAGCTATGATGACACCACTGCTATCAATAAAGAAAGCTTAATTACTATGTCATTCTTTTAGCTGAAATATCAATGTGAAGAGAAGCCCACTGGATCACTCAGGTACTTTCTATCCTCCACTTTGGAGATCCCTGTTGTGAACAATGGAAATCTAAAAATATACCTATAAGCAAGGACTGAAGTTCTATGACCAAATTTGTATTTGAGAAGTAATGCTTTAGTGCAGTGTTTTTCAACCTTTTTTTTTTTTTTAATCTCAGGGCACCCTTGAACCTATAGTTAAACTTGCAAGGCACACTTAAATTATGTTGATCAAAAAAAAGAGTGCACTTTATACAAGGTCTTAATCACTACAAAGAATGGCAAAAATAAAGGATGGTGGAAGAGACAGAGAAGTGGAGATTCTTCATTAGAAAATGCTAAGATGGACCCATTTGCACTTAATAGTGTAAGGTCCAGAGTAAGAATAATGAGTATGTTTCCTTTGTAAGCAATTGAATGGTTCTTATAACACCAGGGGAAAAAAACAATTTTCTGTCCGTAAGAGAATGACTGAACTCTGTAAGCAACACCATACATGGGATGATCATTTGTGCAGAGAATAGTGCACAAATTCATACAAGACTACACATGAAAAAAGAAAAGATAAACTCTACTTATGAGCAGGCATGTGGCTACAGAGGATGGGAACAGAAGATGAACAGAAAATGTGTCTACACCTTTAAGAGAAAAGTCTTAGGAGGTAGACATGCAAATAATGCCCAAACCCTATGGAGACTGCCTGCCTTGCTCTGTAAACACAGAGCTCAGTGGATAAAGATGGGGGCAGCAATGGGTCCTATGATGAGATGGTTCCAGCTGTGGTAACAAAGAGTGTGAAGATAAAAGGGGTGGAAAGTTGAGGAGCAATCTAAACACTGGAAAGTGGTTAAAAGTAAAGTGTAAAATGGGGGGGGGGCACGTTCAAGAAACTACATGCAGATGACCATCGCTCTGCCCTGTTGCTCAGTATGGGTGACTCCTTCCCCTCAGGGCACTCTGCACATCTGTGCAGGCATTTTTGGCTGTCAAAGTTCTGTGGGATGCTGTTGGCATTTGGTAGAGAGAGGGAAGGAGGGATGTAGATGACTTGTATCATGTAGGACGTCTCACACAGGAAGGAAATGTCCCAAGTCTTGCACATGTTCCTAATATCTTCACGTAGATGAAACATGTCTATAATCTGAACCTAGAACTTTTCTCCATTCTACACTTGAACACATAGTGTGTGTGTGTGTGTGTGTGTGTGTGTGGGTATAAATGTATACATTTGTATATATAATGTATACAAAATGTTCCTGAATGCAATGATGGATACATCAAGGAAACACTGTATTTGGTTTGGATTGGAAGTGTAGGGATTTCCACTCTTCTGAAAGATTTCACTAAAGGCAATGCTGCTTGTGGTATGTGAATCTTGAAACACTACACCTATATCAGTGTAAATTTGCAACTGTCAAACTCACGGTGATTTAATCTATAAGTATAAACATAAGACTACTTTCCTTTTAATATATCTGAGCAATATTAAAATGCATGCTATGACATTTTTAATTAATTTGCTTTTATTTCTCCTATATATTAGAGTACTATTGATTTTTCAAAATTACATGAAGAGGTTCTATTACCTATGATTTTTCAAAATAAGATAAATGGAGGATGGGTTTTAGTTGGGATCTCTAGAAAACAGAGCCTAAGGCAAAGACTAAGATGGTATCATTTTATCTGGGACATCCAAGCCAGGGCAGTGAGGGTGAGGGAAGAAAGAACGTAAGCAACTAGATGAGGGGGCATCGGCACACCACCCACCACTTCACAACAAGCCCAAAGAGGGCAGCAGGTTCCAGGTTCCTCAGCAGAAGCAGGTAAACAGCACACAGGACTTCTCCGGAGAAGGAGAAACCGATCTTGGAATAGTCCATGGAAGAGAGAAAGAAAAGGGAATTGATGTGCCCACCTCCTTTATTTCCCATTTCTCTTTATTCAAGGTTTACCTCAAGGTGAGTTACGTTGCCCACACTTCCAGGTTGCATCATCTGGTTCTACCACGTGGTCCCTCCGGAAGCTACATACCACACCTTATGGTATGTTGTTTCATCCAAGTCTAAAAGAAGAGGCCGCCTGGTGTGGGTGGGTGGTATCAACTAAGAGAGATAAAGGAGATGGTTGAATATGGAAGTTTTTTTTGTCCCAATATAGCTTGCAAATATGTTACATAAATGGATATGGGTCTGGCAGAGTTGGACACCCATCTCAGCAGTTTGTATCATTTGCGTAATACCCATCTCTGTTGGCTTGTGAACTCCAGGAGGACAGAAATGACTGTAAACCTTTTATCCAAGCTGTGAGACCATCTAGCACACTGTGGCACACAGTAGTTTGATTACTATGCAGTTGTGCAATTAAAAAAGAAGTAGGAAAAGGTCACGGCAAGAATAGCTTTCTGAGTCACACCAAAGACGATGAACTTTTAGCCTCTAAGTGGTTTTAGAGCCACTGATTTTATTTCTGTACCAGGAGGCACGATTAGGATGGCATTTCAGAAGGCTGGCTCGGTGGGAACAGTCTCGAGCAGGAGAGGGAAGGAGGTAGGCAGACCACTGAGAAAACTACCCTGATAATCCAGGAGAAATTGAGACGGGTGAAGTAGGGAGAGGACAAGTTCAAGAAATGTTTACAAGACATTAGCAAGGCTTGATAACTGGAAATCACAGCAGTGAGGGAAAGGAGAGTTTAAGATGGACTTCATTTTCTGGCTTGTATAACTGGCCAGATGGTAGTAGGAATGACAGTGAACAAAAAGGAAGAAGTAAATTAAGTGGATTGTAAATACTATTTCTATTTTGGACGTGAAGACTACAAGGGCCTTCTGGACATCCTTACAGAGATGTTCTGCAAGAATCTCAAGCTGAGGTTCTCCGAGATAGAAAAAGATTTCAGTTGCAACTAGTTTTGCAAACTATAAAAGTGCAGAAAAATAAGTAAGAATAATGGGCTAACAATGTCTACGGAACAGAAGGGAAGAAACTGTATAAAAGATATAAAGAAGAAATGACTCAGAGCTAAAAAGAGAATCAAGTGAGGGTTATCACAAAAATTACCAGGAGTGCACTTCAGGGAGGGGGTACTGCCAAATGTAACAAGGAGTTTGGTCAAGTACAGACCGAAAAATACCTGCTGGGTTTGAAAATATTTAGGTCACTGCTAACTTTTACCAGACTAGATCCATGGAAGTGATAGGGGCAGACACAAGACTGCATGAAGTGACTTGAAATGACATGAATAAGGAGGGAAGTTTTACCTACCGAATACTGAATTGTTCCCTGGACAACCTGCTTTAAAAGTACAGCTGAAAAGAAACAGTTATAGGGCATTATTTTAGAAACATGCAATCCATTTCTTCTAGATTTTACTGCTGGATTTCAGACAACCATGGAAAGCTGCCTATTCAGATAATGAATTGGCCCCCTGTAACTTAGTCACAGGAAACCCACTGCATTTCACAGCTGTTTTTGGCAAAGCTTCTTTGACACTTACTCAAAGATCATCTAAGACAATGTTACACATACATGACAGGAAAAGCATACTAATAACCAGTGGAAAGCCTAGCTCATATTTTTTGGGCTTTTCTGGAACTTCAGTAAGTCGATAGGAATATATGATTTCTATATCTGTATGTCAAGTTTTCTAGTGCTGATCTGATACTCTTCTCTGATGGTGAATTCTATATATTTCTACTATTTCATCTGAATGTGCCAACTACTGTAAACCTCTCGAAATCAACTGCAATAGGAGGGAAGTAAATCCCCTAAACAGCTTACCTGGAAATTATTCATTTTCAGGGGCTCTTGAGAAAGGTCCAAGAGTGGTGAAAAGCAGAGCTGGGTAAGGAAGAATGGGGAATGGAATCAGGACGGGTCTGGCTAACACAGCAGCTCTTACAATTACCTACCAAGACAGCCACACACCCATTTAAGGAAATGGCCCTTTGATCAATCTGGTTCAGGAAGCGTCAGGTTGGGGGATTATTCACTTGTCCATTAATGGGTCTACAATGATCACTTAGAGCTTTTCTAACCAAGTAAAAGGAAATAATTTTTTTCTACTGAGTTACGATCAATTTGTGCCTCCTTTGAAAAAATTAAATATAACCTAGGAGTCCAATAATACAAGATTGGATCAACAAAAGCTAAGCTTGGAACACTGTGTCAGCATTAAAATTGATTCTAAGATTAAAATATTTCTTGTCATAGGGAAATGTTGGCATTATCTCATGTACTTATTTTCAAGTGGTTTAAATAACCACTTGAGATTAGATAATCCAGTAAGAAGGAATGCAATTTTTTTTTTTTTGAGACAGTCTCACTTTGTCCTCCCTGGTAGAGTGCTATAGCATCATAGCTCACAGCAACCTCAGACTTGGGCTCAAGAGATCCTCTTGTCTCAGTTTCACGGCTAGCTGGGACTACAGGTGTCTGCCACAATGCCCAGCTATTTATTTATTTATTGCAGCTTTTCTTTGGCTGGGGCTAGGTTTGAACCTGCCACCTCCGGTATATGGGGCCAGCACCCTACTTCTTGAGTCACAGGAGCTGCCCAACACCCAGCTATTTTTAAGAGACAGGTTTGCTCTGGCTCAGGCTGGTCTTGAACCCTTGAGCTCAGGCAATCCACCCACCTCTGCCTCCCAAGTGCTGGGATTACAGGCATGAGCCACCACACGTGGCCAAATGTAAATATTTTAAGATGCTGGACTTTTTGAGTGTTTGGCCTTCCTTAGTTGCAATTTCACATGAGGACCTTTCAGTAAAAATCTGTTTTAACTTAAATGTGTTAGAGGACAGAGTCCTGACCTGTGAATCAATAGACTGGAATTCAATTCGTGGCTCTGTCTCTAGCAAACTGAGTACTAGATAAAATATTTATCTTCTAAGTCATCATTTCAGAATTAGGGCAAAATTAGGCTAAACTGAACAGTTTCAAAACCTCACCTTTATCTCTTGTGTGATTTTGTTATATAAAGGGGGACTTCAATAAATCCCAGGTGTGACGATGAACACCGTCTGAGCAGCTCCTAACAACGGAGAGCGGAGATTGTAGGGTGGGGTATGTATGTGTTTAGGAAGAGATGAAGAAATCATTTTAGTTCATAGCTAGTACCCCTTCCCACCAACCACCCCCCCTTGGCAGACCCTCCAAAGAAGTGTCTTTTCCCGTGAAATCAGGACCCCGTCCGTTCCCTTCAACTGCAGCTCACATCCTTCCTCTGAAAGGTGAACTAAAGGTTCTTCCAGAACTTCTGGAATCAGCGTTTAGCCTGTGGACGCGCAAACCTTTCACCTTCACAGAGGCATGAGCCACCTCACGCACCTTCTTCGGAGCACCCTTCAGGTGGGTCCCAGCTACAGCTGGCCCTGAGGCCCACAGTTAGGAGCCCGGCCCTGCGCTCGCTGCTTTATTTCTCGACCGCTGGACCCGCTCAGGCCTCCCTGGAGACAGGCGCGGGGTGAGCGCGCGTTCCCCCTTCGCTGCCCAGAGGCCAGCTGCGCCCAGCCCCACCGTTCGGTTCCCTCCGACGCCCCAGAACTCAGAGCTCGCCGCCAGCCCTTCCTCTAACTCGCGGGTGCACCGCTTGGATTCCAGTTCGCACCAAGTCCAGGTCAAGGTGGAACCACGGTGTCCGAAAGCTCCAGGACACTCGACCGGAAGTGCTCCGCGAACCGGAAGAGTGTCCAGGTCAGGACTGGAAGGGGCACATGCGCAGAAGAGTCCGCGCTTCCCGGGGCTCTCCAAAGGGGCGGCAACCTTCCCGGACCACATTCCCCGAGGCTCAGCGCCCTTCAGGGAGACCCTTCATAGAGCTGCTTCAGTTACCGGCTTCGGAGTTTGAGGCTGCCGTGAGCTACGCTGACACCCCTGCGCTCTAGCCCGGGTGACAGCAAGACCCTGTTTCAGGAAAAAAAGAAAAAGAAAAGAAAGGAGAGGAAAGGAAAGGAGAAGGGAAAATTATGGAATTTAATTGCCGTGAGTCATCGGTATGAACAGAAAAGCTTCATATCCCTTTCACATCAGTTTCACCGAAAACTGTAGATGAGAAAGAAAAGTGCAGAAGGGGAAATTCCAGCAGTGTATTAAGGGGACAGTAGTAACCACGTGGATGCCATCTCCCAGACAAGATAAAAATGCATGCTGGCGTTTCCAAATGATGCGAGAAGTATGTGACAGTTGGAGATCAATCAGAATATAGCTAAAGAAAATAACTCGTTAGCCATAAAAACCCCAATTTTTGGGCATTTAACAGCAGGTGCATACCCTTCTGGCAGTTTTACTAAGAAGAAATTCTGTGGGTCTAATAATTTGTTACTTATTTTAATCAGTAGTATAAAGTTATTATACTTGAAAACCACCAATTATCTCCTATGTTATATCATGCAAATAGAATGGAAAATAGCTTTTCATTTACAAGGACAAATAATACGTATAGTCACGTGTTGCACAAGTGAAGGGGTATGGCCTGAGAACCGCAGTTTTATCACTGTATGAACATCACAGGGTGTGCTTACACAAACCTAAATGGTATAGCCTCCTACACACCTGGGCTGTACGGCATAGCCTGTTCCTCCTAGGCTACAAACCTTTATAGCATGTTATTGTCAATACCGTAGGCAATTGTAACACCATGATAAGTATTTATGTATCTAAACATAGAAAAGATACAGTCAAAATACAGTATTATAATCTTTGGGGTCACCTTTGTATGCAATCAATACCTTGTTGATCAGAGGTATGGGCTGTATGCCAATGCATGGCTGTATATATACATTGTATACATATTGAATAAATAGAGCTATGTAGCACTATAATCATTGGAAGGCATGAAGGTTTCTGACAAAGTTATGAGATATTATAACTCATAATTATTCAACTCCAGAAAAGAACAGTTAGCAACTGTGATAGCTAGTTTCTAAAGATGGTCCACAATAAACCAAACTTCCCAATATTGGAGACTGCCCACTATTACCATCCCCATTGAATTGGGCCAACTCTGTGACCCTCTTTAACCAAAACAATGCATCAGAAGTGACACTGTGCCAGTTCCTTTACACCTGAGCCTCTCTGTAGGGCAGCTCTCAACATGGCAGCTTCCCTCTCCAGAACAAGCCGAAGAGTGGAGAGAGAGAGAGAGACAGAAAAGCGAGAAAGAGGTAATGAATGAAGGAGATGAAAGTGACAATGTTATAAAACCTAATCTCAGAAGCAGCATTCCAGCACTTTTGCCATATTTTATTGTTTAGAAGTCATGAGGTCTAGCCCACACTAGAGGAGGGGAATGGTTCAAGAGCGTATGGCTCCACGGCATAGATAGTAGGTGCTGGGGCTCCTTAGGAGCCATCTCAGAAGCTTCCTACTGTATTCAGCAACTAAAAAGCTGAAAATCTGGTATTAGTAATTTATAATTATTAGTTTTGCATTTCTGTGACAGATTTATTTGCTTGCAGGTTTTAATCTCTTTCTGGAATCTCTTATTAACAGATGCTGGATTTGGTCCTCTGTGGGATCCACTCATCTTGTCATATAAGGCATCAGCCTAAAGTGGCCAGCCTGATAGAAGTATGGGATAGCTTATTATAGGCTCATCTGGGGAAGACGTTTTGGAACAACACCCTGAGACTTTGGGTGCTGTCTGCTGGGATGTGACATATGCATTAAGCCAGTGGCTGATACATGGCATTATATGATGTATTTCCAACATGTGGGAATGAAGAGATGACAGTGGGATCAGCCTCTGTCATTATGACTTCCATTGGCAGATTTTGTGCTTTCTCAACCCTGAAACTTTAGGCTCTATGGGGTAGGGATCTTGGGTCTTAGAGGGAATGGTGGATAGTTGCTGGAAACACAGTAATGAATAAATGCCTCCTTCCAGGAGGACCAATGATGGGGATTCTGAATTCAAACCATCTTCAGAGAGTTAATGCTAGTGACCCAGTGGAATGGAACTGGCAATCTGAAATGAGATCTTGTCAGAGTGGATTATAGAGTTTTGCCGGACAGACAGGACAACTGCTATGAGGGAGATAAAGACAGGTGCTGTGGGCACAAAGGAGATGACGACCGACCATGGATGGAGGGGTAGAAGCAGCTTCCAAGGGGAAGTTAATATCTCAGCTGGGACATGAAATATTAAAACTTGGCAGCCAAAGCAGTTTTCTGGTCAGAAGGACTGGCATGTTCAAAGGCCACAGAGCATGTTGCAATCTGTGAGAACAGAGCCTGAGCTCTGGTCAGGTCTATGAAGTACACGGCTGGCTAGTTGGTGCCTTATTTACTATGGGAGAGCATGTTGTATTTTCCAGAGATGCCCATTACAATATCTTCCATCCCACTGGCTCTTCTTATCACACCACTCCTTCCTCAAAAGGTGGGCTCCATGTTTCCTTTTCTTGAACCTGGATGGATGGACCTTCATGACTGCTTTGGCTAATAGAATACTGTGGAAGTGAGGCTATGTGACTAACAAGGTTTGGAGCACAAAAGACAATACAGTCTCCACCCAGCTCTGTCTTGGTATGCTTACCCTTGGAACACAGACACCATGCTGTGAGGAAATCCAGGCTACATGAGGAGGCCATGAGTAGATGCTATGGCTAAAGTCTGCAGCTGAGGTCCTGGCTAAAAGTCAAAATGTGAGGTCCTGACAAACAGATATGTGAGTAAGAAAGTCTTTGAGAGGGCTCCATCCCAGCCACCATCTACCTTCAACTGCGTGAAATACCCAGAGCATGGACTACCCATAAGTCAACCTTTGGATCCACGAGAGATAATGATACATGATGTTGTACTACACCACTAAGTTTGGGGTGGTTCATTACACTGCAATAGATAACTAATACAGACAGCCAAATAATGGTCAAGAATAGGAATTCTGGGCTAGAGGAAAGTGTGGGTGGGGTTTGATACCAGACCAAAATAATGAGGAATCCAGATGCAAGTGGAAGGAGAGAGGAGAGGTCTTGGGAAGGAAAACCAATGGAACAAGGGGGCAGGCAAGCACACAGAGATGTTGCAGTTTCAGTAATGGACACTAGGTGGTAGCATTGGCAAAGACCAGCAGCAGTCGGGCTCCCAGGATGAATGAACTTGGTTGCTTTGCCAGGAGACCTCACTGTGAAAGCTCAGTGTCTGGCTAAAGAGTAAAGAAGGCCTACCTGCCAGCAAGTGCCATAAAGGCCCAGATCTCGCTGATATACCAAATAACATCAATCTCCTGTTGCTGTCAACCTGGATTAATTCACTTGTAGTGGACACCTATTGTTTTATCTTGTCCTCCTGACACCCATCCCTCCTTTCTCTGATAACAAACACTTCAATTTTACTTTGAGGAACTACACCTCCACTACTCAGGTCTGCGACATACATTCCCAAAGGCTGTGAGAGGATCCTTCCATTCAGATTGTGCTGAGTGGTGCCCAATGGAATTGAGTTGCACCCAGCCTGTACAACTGTCAATGCAGCCATTGAATGAAGTTCCAAGTTCCCCATTATATTCCTGGCCTAGGTTCAGACACATGGTCTGAAACAAGCGTGTCATGTAATTGGATGTGAATCTTGAGCGGAAAGCAGAGTTGCTTCATTCTGACATGGATGCCATGAACTAATGGGACTGCTGGTGGTTCCAGCATCATCCATCTCCAGAGTTCTTTTGCTTTTGGTTCTTTCCAACTCCACTAAATTCCCTTTTGATTTAGTTAGCCAGACATATTCTCTCTTGCTAGCAACCAAAGAACCCCAACAAGTCACAAATCAACACCTCAAACCTTCCTCAAACCAGGAACTAGATTTCAGAAAAAGACCTTAAGTATTAAGAATAAGGCTTGTCTTTATTAATTATCCATTCATTTATTCATCCAACAAAGAGGTACCTACTATGTGCTGGGCACTGCTCTAGACTCTAGGACATAGCAGTGAAGAAGCCAGATGTGCATGGTCACTGCCTTCATGAAATCTGCCTTCTTAAGGGTCTGGTGAGACACACATGACCCTAGATAGCTGTAGAATTCCCAATGGGAGGAGTACCATGAAGGAAAAGAATGGGAAGCTATGGAGAAGATACTTACAAATAGGTAGTATGCATTTTAGACTTGCTGTGAACAAGGACTTTCTACCCCTTACAGCAGATAATCTTCAGACCAGTGCTACAGGTTAAAGAACTACTGTAGAGCCTACTTCACAGGTGTGAAGATGCCAAATACATTTAATAATGTATAAGTATTGTAAATAGGGTTTTCCCTGAGTGTGGGACTTTCAGTGCTAAAACTGGGGCAGTCCTGAGCAAACAGGGACAAGCTGCCACTCTAATAAATAACTCAGCTACATTCGCACTGTTAGGGAGCCGAGTACTGACTTCAGATACGGTTTAATCCTGAAGCTGGTGTACACAACGAGGACCCAGCAGGTGTCCTCAGATTCTGTGGCAGTCTAGGGAGAAACAGAGTGGGAAAGGCTGGCGGCAGGGAGGTGAGAGAGGAGACTGAGGCAGAGGTCCTGCAATGAAGAAGGAAGGAGGCCTCTCCCCATCAGTGACTGACTGGAGGTGAAGGGCTAAGGGGGCTTAAGAACTGGGGGTGGGCGAAGAGGTGGAATGGGAGTGGCTTGTAGGAGAGGAGAAGGAATTTGCCTTGTTCGTGCTGGGTTCATCAGCAGGTCCCGGCAGCCAGACTCACCTAACATTTGGTGGCTGTGACCATGTGGAGGCTCCGGGCCACCACTGGGACCTCCGTGGCGTGGCCCCCCACCCCCACGACTTACACGAGGGGCCCCGGAGTCAGACTCACTACCGGCACAGCCAGCACAGGCTGACTCATGGTCTCCCGCTCGGGAGACCCGGTGGGGTTTCCTTGCATCCCTGCCAGCGACGCAGGACCTTAAGTCGAATTACTGTCGGCTGCGAAAGTTCTCTCGGGGCCTGTGGGAACGCTCTCTGGGCGCGGAGCTGGGAGTCTCACAGATGTCTCCCGCCGCTGCTGTGGTTTCTGCAGTCGCGCAAGGTCTTGACCCTGCTCATGGAACTCTGGGGACTCAGAAGAACCCGGAGCCCGGAGCAAATAGTCGCGTGCTGCTCGGTTTCCGAGCGGCTTTTAGTCCAAGCTGGCGTGGTCTCTCGGGGTGGGTGCTACTGCAGGGGCGCGTTTGGGACAGTCAGCTGGCTTTCTAGCAGGGAGCTGGGAGCCAGAATCTGCCTCCTTTTGTATCCCGTGCCCAAGCCCTCCTGGTCTCACCTCCTTGGGTGCGCGGGGTTCGCGCGCTGAGTGGTGTCGCCCGCCCTCTCCAGCAGCCTTCCTGTCCGCTCCGCTTTCTGCCGCCGCCTCAGGCTGGTCCTCTGCTGGAGTTAAGCGGGTTTACTCTACTGATGCCGCTGGGCTGAAGCTGGCGTCGTCGGCCTGCGCAGTTCTTCCCACCAGCTGGTGGCGCAGCGCCCTGCACACCCGCGGTGCACGGGGAGTGCCCCCGAGCCGGGGCACTGGACGCCCGCTTATCCACCTTTGTCTTGGGCCTTCCACGTTCCCTTCTTTCTCTCTGTCTGCTACATGGGACAGCTCCACTGGGCCAGGGGGGCAGTGGGAGTGGCGACCAGCTGGTTCCCGGCGACCCCGCCCCGAATCCGGAATCCTGACTTTTTCTCACTGGCAGAAACCTCAGCGCCGCTTTGAGAAACCGAGGTCCAGAGCTGCTGAAAAGGGATTTGCCCCCCTGGGCTTGGGACGTTCTCCTGTCTCCTCCTAAGCTTCTTCCCATGTCATTTTTCATTTTTTCCTTCTTACCTTTCCCAGTTTTCTTGCTTTTATTTTTTTTCCTTTTCGAAGTGGATTTATATGTGAAGACTGCGTCCCACATTCCCACAGGGAACTGGCTCCCTCTAAGCCCATGACACTCACACAACCAGTTAGGGATCTTTAATTCTGTGATAGCACAAATAAGATGCTACGTGGCAGTTGAGTGAATGAATGAACATCTTCGTTCACTAGAGAAAGCTTCCTGAAGGTGGGGAGCACACTAAGCTTCACAGAGGCATGGAGGGTGCTTTCCCGGCAACCTCGCTCCCTGCCTGCGCATAGCAGGTTCTGACCGTGGTTTGCTGCGGCCGATCCATCAATGATGCTCTCTACAAATTATTTCATCTTTGAAATGTGAATTTTAATCATGAAGCATTGATGTCACCTCAAGAGTGTCCTTGGCAGGCTTACAGGAGCGATGAGGTTAATAAAATCCATGTAAAATGCTTAGCCCTGTGCCTGACAGTGACAAGGGGTGAATATATTAGTGATTACAGTTAAATAGTGCTCTTTCCCCACCCCTTAATGTCTGAACATGACTTGACCTTCCAACTCTCAACCTACAGATCCTGTAAATGGGCAAGAAATATGAGAAGGAAGTTAGCGAGGGAAAATTCCCAGCTGGGGTCCAATGACAATGCCAGCCATTGTCAATCTTTGTAACAAGTGACAGCTAGTGTGTATGAAGAATGTATTATTATCCGGTGATGGTCTCTGTGCTTTACATGTATTAATTCTTTTTTTTTTTTTTTGAGACAGAGTCTCACTCTGTCATCCTGGGTCCAGTGCCATGGCATCTTAGCTCACAGCAATTTCAAACTTGTGGGCTTGAGCGATCCTCTTCCCTCAACCTCCTGAGTAGCTGGGACTACAGGTACCTGCCACCACATCCGACTAGTTTTAGGGATGGGGTCTCACTCTTGCTCAGACTGGTCTTGAAGTCCTGAGCTCAAGCTGCCCACCCACCTTGGCCTCCCAGAGTGCTAGGATTACAGATGTGAGCTACCATGCCCAGCCTCATTATTAATTGGTTTTATATTCACAACACTATGGGGAAGGTATTATTGGTAACTCCATTTTACAGACAAAGAAACTGAGACTCAGAGTAGTTAAGTAACTTGCTCAAGGACAACAGGTTAGTAAGGTGGGGGAGGGGTGTGGTACTCAGATTTGAACCCAGGAGGCTGGCTGTGGGGTCTGTGACCTTACCCATCACACTGTACTACCCCTCTGCACTAGACTCTTCTCTGGGATCTTTCGTGATAACAATAGCAAAGCACCCTACACTGGCCCAAATGCCACGCTAAGTGCTTTACAGTTGTTATCTTTATTTCCTATAACCCTAGTCAAATTATTATTCTCATTTTATAGATAAGGATAGATTTATTTTTTATTTTTTTTGTAGCGAAATGTTCTCTCTATATTGTCCAGGCTGGAGTTTAACTCTTAGGCCTCAAGGGATCCTCCCACTTAGGCCTCCCAAAGCGCTGAGATTACAGGTATGAGCCACCATACCTGTTCTCCAGATGAAGATGTTGTGGTCCAGGAAGAAGTGATTTCAATGATACACAGTCAGGGTCCAACCAGGAAGTGGAACCTCAGACTCCCAATTGATGCTCCCCGGCCCCACCCTGACCCCAGCTGTCCCTTCCTCAGCTCTTTCCAAGGTGTCAGTTGCCAAAGATGCCCAGGATGGCCTGTGACCTTAGAGTGTGGCCGTCCGTCCTGAGTGTGGTCCAGAACAATCTTTTTACCCCTATTAATTGCAGTTGACTTGTGGGCTTCTCTCGTTCTAAGCCTGGCAGCTCTCTCTCCTGCCTACATAAGCTGCTCAGTTGCCAGAAGCAATCGGCAGTACTTGGCCATGAACTAAATATGCCTAAGTGGAATTCTTTATTTTCTCACAGCTTACCTCATTCATCTCTAGTTTTCCTCATCTTAGTAAAGGCAGCAACACCCACCCAGAAATTATTCTTTCATCACTGACATCAGTACTTAAGAAGTTCTTCAGGCTGGATGTGGTAGCTCATGCCTGTAATCCTAGCACTCTCGGAGGCCGAGGCAGGTGAATAGCTTGAGCTCACAAGTTTGAGAACAGACTGAGCAAAAATGAGACCCCTGTAAGAGGATCACTTGAGCCCAAGTTGGAGGTTACTGTGAGCTATGACACCAACATACTCTACCTAGGGTGACAACTTGAGACGCTACTTAAAAAAAAAGAGTTTTTCAATTCTGCATGTAAAACATACCTCAAATTAATCCACTTTTAACCACCATATTTTCTGCCAACACTTTAGTACATCTGTATCCTCGTTTGGATACTGAAATTCTTTTCCAGTGGGTCCCTTGATACATTCTTGTTCCTCACTCTAGCTTCATCCTCCATATAATATCAAGTGATCTCTTAAAATATAAGCCATTCTCCTGCTTCAACCCTTCAATGGCATTCTGTTGTACTTGAATCCAAGTGTTTTCTTCCTTTCTTTTGAGACAGAGTCTCACTCTATCACCCTTGGTAGAGTGCCGTGGCATCACTCAGCTCATAGCAACCTCCAACTCCTGGGCTTAGGTGATTCTCTTGCCTCAGCCTCCCTAGTAGCTGGGACTACAGGCACCCACCACAATCCAAGTGCTTTCTTAAGCCCCACAATGCCCTGCAAGATGATTCCTCCCCACTTCTCCCTCTTGCTGTCATAAATTATTGATGTATGATTTTACCTGCAATTCCTGTCTCCATGAATGTATAAAACAAAACTAACCCAACCACCTTCGGACCACTTGCTCAAGACTTCTTGGGTGTGGCTCCCTGGGCTATGGTCACACACATATTATAGAGTTTGTGATTTTTTTTCCATTAGCTTGACAAAATAATTTGATAAGATAGGTCAGAGATTGGCAAATATATTCTTCAAAGGGCCAGAGTAAATATTTCAGGCTTTAAGGGTTGTGCAGTCTGTGTCTCAGCTACTCAAATCTGCCACTGTAGCAAAAACAGACACAGACAATATTTAAACAAATGAGTGTAGCAAGGTTCTAGTAAAACTCTATTTACAAAAAACAAGCAAAGGCCAGATTTACCCAAAGGGCTGTAGTTTGCCAACCTCTGTGATACAGTGAAACTAGGTGAGACAGAGACAATATTAGGTAAAGTCATCAGGGGGGCTTCCCCAAAGAGGTGACATTTGGGCAAATGCCTGAATAATGTGAAGGAAGAGTATTCCAGGAAGTGGGAGCAGCGAGGGCATCACCCTGGGGTACATGCAAACATGCCCAGTGAATCTAAGGATCCATGTGGCCAGGGCATAGTGAGTGACAACAGCCCAGCGTGAGATGAAGTCAGAGAGGTCAGTTCGTGTGGGACTCTGGGGCCCAGGGTGGATCATTCAGGGTCCTGGCAGCAAAGAGATAATAGTTTCAAAGGGACAGTTAAAGAGAGTTTAATGAAGATACAGAGGAGGAGACTGGGTTTAGGGAAGAATGGGACATCCCCAGGGACTGGCAAGAGTGGCAGCTGTTACATCTCTGGAGCCAGGGGAACTGAGGCCACGGAAGAGGGACCACTCACCAGAAAGGAGCTGCAGCAACAAGTAAGAAATGTAGGCTCAGTGGTTAGTTCACTGGCTACATAGACTGAGGCTGATGGGTTTGAATCTGGCCCAGATCTGCTAAACAGCAATGACAAATAGCCGGGCATTCTGGCATCCCATAGTCCCAGCTACTTGGGAGGCTGAGGCAAGAGAATAGCCTAAGTCCAAGAGTTGGAGGTTGCTGTGAGCTGTGATGCCACAGTACTCTACTGAGGGTGACAAAGTAAGGCTCTGTCTCAAAAAAAAAAAAAAAAAGAAAGAAACAAAGAAAGAAAAAGAAATGGCTGCTGCCAAATAGCAGTCCCCTAAGGCTGGAGAAATAACCATCCCGACCTTTATTCTCCTTTGGATCACCTGCCAGTGCCTCCCTGTTGGCAGAACCCAACTAGAAGCCAGAGGGCAATACAGCCAGGATGTCAGGATTCACCAGGGTCAGATTCCTGGGGCAGAGGGCAGGTCAAAGGAGGGTAAAGAATGATCTGGAAGGCAGACAGGATGTAGCAAGCCCACAGGGTAAAGAGTTTGGATTTTATTGTAAGTTTGATGGGAATAGTACTGCCAAATAAAATACAGGATTTCAGTTCAATCAGATAAACAATGAATGCTTATTTAACACACATATAGTATAAGTATGTCCCATGGACATATTTATGCTAAGCAAGCTTTCGTGGTTTATTGGAAATTCAAAAGCCGTGATCTTTATTATTACTATCTTTTAACAGAATGTTTTAGAGTAAACAAATGAATGCTTAGAGGCATTCACTTTTGGGGGAGCCCTTAGTGAATATTTTAGATGTACTGTTCCATTAGATGAGTGCAGGGCTATGGGAGCCTCATTTAAGAGAAGGGGAACCCAAGGTCACATGGGGGGAGCTTGTGGCTGACCCAGGGCTCAGGGACATACTTATACCAAACAAGTATTTGTTGTCTGTCTGAAATTCAAGTTGAAACGAGGTAGCCTGTACTTTTATTTGCTAAACCGGGCAATCCTAGCCCCTGTAGGAATTTAAAGCAGAGGAGTACCATCATCTAAGATTTAATAAATACATTTATTTACAAAATCAAAATTTTAGGTTACTATAAATAGGTTCAGAGGATCCAGAGGCACATAAGTTAGTTCCAGGAGCATTTACATGAATTAATGATGGAAAGGTCCCATCTAACATGGAAAGCAGTAGATGCGGATGAGAGCCTGGACCCACCTCCTGCCCGCCCTGCCTCTGAATTTCCTTGGTTTCACCTTTGCATAGTCCTTTGCTGTTTACCAGCCCTATCATGCCCAATGTCTTGTTCCATCCCTACCCCATTCCCATGCAGAAAACAGATCATATCAATTGCAATTATGTCGTCATTTACGCCCATGTAGAAACCGAGGCTCAGAAAATTCGTGAAGTGACCTACCCCAGGTCACACGGGGAGGGGGCACAAGGGCCAAGGTTACCACTTGGGCCTGTGTAACTCCAAAACTCTTCTCCCTGCTGCTCCGCGTTCTGCCAGGCGTCGGGCATGAACTTGGCTCGTCTACGCCTGCAAGGGTGGGGGGCTTGGAGCAGCCTCAGATGTCTGGCGCGGTAAGGACTCCCGCAGCGGCGCCTGCTGACCTCGGTGCCTGTCGTAGCTTCTCTGGAGCCGGGCGTGCAGGTGGCGCACCCTCCTTGCCTCCTGGGCGGTGAAGAAGGAGGCAGCGATGGCGTGTCGCAGACGGCGGGCGTAGGTCTCCAGGATCACGGTGGAGCAAGCCAGGAGCTGCAGGGCCCCGGCGGCCAGGGGCGCGGCGGTGCGGGGGCGCCGGGCGGGCAGCAGCCGGCAGCGAGCTGCGATGAGGCGGAGCTCCCACCTGGAGGAGCGGTGCTCAGAGAGGAAGGGGCTCTGCTGGGGCGGCTGGTTGAAGAGGAAGGGGATGAAGCCCAAGACCGTGTATGCCGCCTTCAAAAAGGAAAAAAAAGGATCAGTCAACAGACAGCCACCGCTGCAATTGCCACTTGGGGAGGCTGGACCAACTTTCCCTGCTTTCATCCGCAAAATGGGCAAAGAAATAAATAACCTTGTTTCCTAGGGTTTGGAAAGAACTAAATGAAACTGGGGGTCGGAAACAGGCTCTTCTGGCAAAAAAAAGCACCATACAAATGTTATTTTCATTATTTTGTCTTTGAGCAAAATATTCTAGGGAAAACGAATGTTTGGGGGCGTTTTACTCCTTCCTGAGCCCTTGGAGAATCCTTCTGCTGTACAATGATCTGTTCCATCAAATAAGCACACCTCTGTGAGGGCCAGGAGCTTCAGGTATAAGATAGGGCCAGCATCTGGCCACAGAGACCCTGTCTCTAAATTAAAAAGACGAGATAAAATAAGAACATAAAATAAAATACCCCAAGTCGCATGGTGGGTTACATGTGGCCCACTCCAAGTATGAGTGTGTCCTAATTACCCTGTTCTTAAGCATAAAGCTCTTCACTGGATCTGTCATAGCCAGGACGTCAGAGGTTAGCCATGAACTTTGGAGTTAGACTGCTGGGGCTGGATTCTGGGTCTGCCAGCACCTACTTCTCCATGAGGCACAGCGGGCACAAACTGGGGGACCACAGTATTTTTAGAGGCCCCCAAGAATGTTTTACTTTTGTTTACAATTAGAAAAACAAAATATA
The DNA here is from genome assembly GCA_963574575.1 of Galagoides demidoff. Taxonomy (NCBI): domain Eukaryota; kingdom Metazoa; phylum Chordata; class Mammalia; order Primates; family Galagidae; genus Galagoides; species Galagoides demidoff. The sequence continues at coordinate 21,502 of CAUYQV010074766.1, forward strand.
ATATTAACGTATTTGTTTTTATACCAGCGCTGTCAATGATACTCATGATGGAGGAAGGGATCCATGAACGTCATGCCAAGGCCCCATAAAAAGTCACAGTGCAGCCCTGGTTCTGCCATTTATGGGTCAGATGAATTTGGGCAAGTCCCCCAATTTCTCTAAGCCTTGGTATCTTCTGTAAAATGGGGGTGATGATAATTCCTATCTCGTAGGATCATGGTGGCAATTAAATGAGCTATCTTATTTCATCAGTTCTGAGATGGATTCCCACCCCACCCCCCACATTTTAACACCTTTAAAATCAGGGTGTGACTTTAAAATCGATGATTTGTAACTGCTTTCAACAGCTCAGGAAGGTGAGCTGTGTTTGCACGCATAAATTTGGTTTGATGTCTCATATCTGGAGCCGGGACACCAAGCCTCCTTGACCCATTGAACTGTCTGGGCGTGCTCTGGGTATATCTCATTCTGATCTCAGGTGCTGAAGCACCTCAGAAGTCACAGTCAGTATTTGTAGGAGCGAGCATCTCAGCAGCAATCTCTCAGTCTTAGTCTGAGCAGTAGCTTCAGCCTGAGGCTATTTATAGAAGTGCTACACCACAGGGGTGGAGACCCCTATGCAATAATGTTGGTCTTCTGGTCTCCTGCTCTTTAACGAGAGACCAATGATGTTAAATCCCTTCCCCATTCCCTGATTACCAAGGTGTTTCTTTTCAGGTGTTTCCTACACATATCATCACTTCAACTAGGTTCTAAGTATTATCAGTATGTATTTGAAGTTTGATTGCCAGGCCAAAATGTCCTCAAAAAAAAAAAAATCCTGCTTTGATTCAGCTTAGAAGTGAACAGTTATTGTGTCCACCATAACCGAGGAAAGAGTAGCAAGGCATGAATGTGATGTTACTGAAGCAAGTATTCACTTTTAAGGGATGACTCTTAGCCTGGATCTTCTGGCTAAGCAGCAACCTATAACAGAAGGTTCATGCAAGTAGAGCTGAGTAATGCTGAGTCATTAACCCATGTGGGGAAAGGGAGTCTGCCTTTGGTTCACCTGTAAGTAGGGGAAACTTCTGAAGCCCTTGGAAAAGATGAAAGAATTTCAAAGCAATGAGGATAAGGCATGGCCAATTCATGCTTTCCAGAGGATCAGAGAGTGCCAGCACCAAAACTTGCAGAGTGGGCGTCTGCAGCTTGCACAAAAATGCTGCCAGCAGGAGTGAGGTATCACCAATGCTCATGAAGGCACCATTTAGGGTGAAAAATCTCAGACGTTGACTCCTCAGCCAGAGTCATTCCGAAAAATCAGGCTCTAAGGGGAGCACGTGTTATGAAAACCACAAAGTTACTTCTCTCTTTTTCTTTTTGTGTCTGTGTGAGGAAGGTGTGGTAAAAATCTATGTTAAATCACAATTGAACTGTTTTATACAAAGACAATTCCCAGCGATGAGAAAGCATCATGGTAAAGTTTAATTGGCAGCATTTTCTCTCCTGGTGATACATAAAATAGTGGTGTGACTTGTGATTGATGGCACATTAGATCCCATGACATACAGAAGGTCAAGAGACACATGTGGAACATTGCCCAGCACATTGCTTCACTGTGAGCTACAGTAAGAAATGCATTTTATGGGACTTACCAAGCACAGACTGTATTGTCACCAAAGAAAAATCTCACAAAATAATACATACCCGTATCACCTACAATATAATAATTTTCTAGTCTATTCTATTTCATTTTTAAAAGACTGGCTGTGCCCCTTAATGGATTAGATTGATTTCATACAGTTTAAAAAAATATTTTTTCTGAGGGGGTGGGGGAGGGGTAAAAACCTACCTATCAGGTACAGTGAACACTATTTAGGAGACAGGCACACTAATAGCCCTATATATAGCTGAGTAATGCTGAGTCACTAACCCATGTGGGGAAAGGGAGTCTGCCTTTGGTTCACCTGTAAGTAGGGGAAACTTCTGAAGCCTTTGGAAAAGATGAAAGAATTTCAAAGCAATGAGGATAAGGCATGGCCAATTCATGCTTTCCAGAGGATCATATATATACAGAGATCTATATATATATATAGAGAGAGAGAGTTTTACTCTATCACCCTGGGTAGAGTACTATGTAATCATAGCTCACAGCACCCTCGAACTCTTGGGCTCAAGAGATCCTCTTATCTCAGTTTTTCTTTCTTTCTTTTTTTTTTTGTCTGGGGCTGGGTTTGAACCCACCTTCAGCATATGGGTCCAGTGCCCTACTTTGAGCCACAGGTGCCACCCCTCAGTTTTTCATTTTTAATAGAGATGGGGTCTTGCTCTTGCTCAGGCTGATCTCAAACTCATAAGCTTAAGCAACCTGCTCACTTTGGCCTCCCAGAGTGCTAAGATTACAGGCGTGAGCCACTACATCCAGCTTACATTTTATACATTTCTATTTAAAAAGTAAAGATTTCAGGCTTTGTGGGCCATACAGTCCCTGTTGCAACCGCTCAGCTTTGCCTTTTAGAGCAGCCACAGACAACACCATATGCAAATGGATAGGTATGTTCCAGTAAATTTTATTTTTTTTTTGAGACAGAGTCTCACTATATAGCCCTCGGTAGAGTGCCATGTCATCACAGCTCACAGGAACTTCAAACTCTTGGGCTTACGCAATTCTCTTGCCTCAGCCTCCCAAGTAGCTGGTCTTGTAACAGTCACCTGCCACAATACCCAGCTATTTTTTGTTGCAGCTGTCGTTGTTATTTAGCTGGTCTGGGCTGGGTTCAAACCTTCAGCCTCCGTGTGAGGCTGGTGCCGTAACCACTGTGCTGTGGGCACCAAGCCCCAATAAAACTTTTTTTACAAAACCAGGAAGCTGCCTGATTTTCCCAGAGGGCCATAGTTGGTTGGGGCTATGGGCACCAAGCCCCAATAAAACCAGGAAGCTGCCTGATTTGCCCAGAGGGCCATAGTTGGTTGATTCCAGATCTAGACTATTCCAAAGCCCTCCTCCATCCTAATATATACATATGTGAGCTATTGATAATGGCCCTTATCAAACATCTCTTACGTGGCATGGAGCCTACTAGGTGTGGGAAAGAAATCCTTAGAATCCTGACAGGAGTGCAGCCACTTTGGGAGACAGCTGGTGGGAAGGGGTAGGCCAGAAACCAAGCTGTATGATCACAGCAGACTCCCCCCCACCTCCTGGAATGCTTCAAGGTCAAGGTTCCTTGGAAACAACAAGGCAGTACCAGGGTGGCCAATTAAGGGAGTAACTCCTGGGTTTGCTCTGAATACAAAAATTAGTCCCTCTGCAGAAGGGATGACTCTGGCTTGGAGCCTCCTGCCACATTCAACCCTGCTGATTGATAAGGGATAATAAAAGCCTCTTGAAACTGTGAAAGCCCAGCTGGCTCCTGGTCAGACTCCACTCTGCTCTTTCTCTCTCTTTTCTCTGCTAATAAACCCTTTCTAGCCCCTGGACTGGCTTCCTCTCCTTCTTATGGACCCTGCCCCCGACGCTAACCCTGAACCCCTCACTAGGTACTTTTAGAGACATGACCACATTGTAAGATTCACAGTAACCTCATAGTGTTAAGGAGGATTGATCTGATTAGTAGAAACAAGAAAAATGAGGCCAGGACTTGCTGCTACTTGGGAAGAGTGACGTGAGGACAAGTTATTTTAAGGTCTCTGAGTATCAACATCCTTACCTGCAATAAGGAGGGAAATCGAACCCACGTCCTTGTTCCCACTGTTGCGGCTATCAAAAGTGTTGGCTTACCCATGGCCCAGGGCCCCAGAGCTTATTTAAGGGCTATGACTTGGAGGCAAGTATAATTTAAATGCAAGTCAGAGGGTTAACAACAGCACCCTTCTCTCAAGAAAAACCCATCCTCACACTTACATCATACTTGACTGTGAGTGTGATGGGCACAGAGGGCAACTTCTGAGCCCAGTCCACAGCTGCCTGTGCCAGAAGGAAGGCCACGTGGTCTGTGGCCACCATCACAGCCGTTGCCACCAGGAGCAGGGTGAGCAACCCCAGCCTCAGGAGACAACTCAGCAGCTCCTCCTGCGACAGCCTCAGCTGGGCTACCTGGAGCAGCCAGGCAGGTGGTGGAGTCAGCAGGTGTGTGTCCTGGGCCTGGGCCAGCTGCTGAGTGAGCTGCCGTGTAGCGTAGATGTTGTCGAACCGTAGGTCAGTCAGGTAGTGATGGAGGTACCAGGCCGACTCCACCAGGAGGCCTAGCATAAACAGCCCTGTGACCACCCGCTGCATCCCCAGCGCTGCTGCCCGGGCCAGAGACTCCAGGCCAGAGAAATCCTCCAGGATCTGCTGAGTGAGCCCCAGCATGTGGAGCCAGAAGGCAGAGCCATTGCCCTGGTTCTCAAATGTCAGGCCCCGGCTGCCTGCTTGGCTTGTGGGGCCCACAGCCTTGGATGCCTCGTGCAGCTGGTGAGTGGTATTGAGCAGACTCTCCAGGGAGCCCTCTGTGACACACCTCAGAACCTGCCCGGCTGCGCCCACATTGGCCAGGATGTTTGGTAGCACAGCAATGACCAGAGTGGCAGCACTATAGGATAGGAGCAGCCGGCGGCCCTGCTCTGTGCCCAGGGTGGGCACGCTGAGTGCAAACAGGCAGCGGAGTGGGGGCATCAGGCCCAGGCCCAGGAAGACCAGGAGGCCACAGACAGTGGCCACCATGGCTGAGGACCCCAGAGGATAAAGCAGCAAGGACACCAGCCAGCGATGGGTCAGACCTGCAGCAACAGCAGCCAAAGAACCACACAGGATCATCTGGGTCAGCAGCTGGCCACAGCTGGCTGGGACAGGCTGGGAGAAATCATCCCAGGCAGCCTTCAGGGGGGCAAGAGCCTTGCAGAGCCCCAAGTGCCAGAACTTCCACCTGCACACAAGGAAATTGGGGGGCCCTCTATCAGGAGGGTGGAGGGTGGGTGGGTGTCTGCCCACTGCCTCTGCCTCACAAACCCATTGCCTGGCCTGCTAACAGACTCCACACTTTTAGCGAAAGGGAAGGCACACTTCTCAGGTGGACCAATCAAACCCCATACCCATGTGGTAAGCTGAACCAATTAGAGCTTCAATCAGAGCTTTCCCTAGTATTATTCTCACTCCAGCTGTCAGGGAGGAGCCCAGTTTGCATACAGTTCCTGGGGATGTGGCGATGGATGTCTGAGCTGCTTGGATGCATAATTATAGTCTGGTGAGGGCAACTGGTCCAAGAGAATGAAGGGGTCATGGAGCAGGATGACCTGCTCAAGGACAGATCTAGTATAAAGATAAGATTTGGGGGCTTGGTGCCCATAGCACAGTGATTATGGCGCTGGCCACATACACCAAAGCTGGTGGGTTGGAGCCCGGTCCAGGCCAGCTAAACAATAATGACAACCTCAACAAAAATAGCGGGCATTGTGGCGGGCGCCTGTAGTCCCAGCCACTTGGGAGGCTGAGGCAAGAGAATTGCTTAAACCCAAGAGTTTGAGGTTGCTATGAGCTGTGATGCCATAGCACTCTACTGAGGGTGACATAGTAAGACTCTGTCTCAAAAAAAAAAAAATGAATTGAAAGCCAGTACTAAATCACACTGGGTGACAAGTCCTGTGCCGAGTTTTGTAAATGACAGGGAAACTAGCTGCCGTCTATGGAGGGCTTACTTTGAGCTGAGCGTATGCCAAGTCCTAAGAATTTTCTCCTTCAATTTTGGCAACAACCTGGTCGTTACATTATAATAACAGACATCATTATTACTCTCATTTCATAGATGAGGAAACTGAGGCTCAGAGAGGTGAGGATTTACCCAAGGTCACACAGGAATGGCTGAGCTGGAGATTTGGGCCACACCCCTCGTACCTGACTGCTAACTGTTTCCTTGCCTAAATCTCCAGACCTACCTGGTCCTGAAGAAGGACTCAGCTGCTCCGTGGAGGCACTGCATGCTTCCTGGAGACCAGCGGTCTCTGGCATCCAGAGCAGGTGGAGAGGAAGCAGGGGAATCACTGGGGCCTGGGAAACCCGGTGGCTTCTGCTTTTCAACCCTTTAATCCTGCCCTCCTGGCGGCTTTGTCCCGCCCCTGCTTGGGATCCACCTCCCAGAGGGCCGGACAACCTGCCTCATCCTCTCCCCACAGGCAGGAGCCTGTGGAAGGTGTGGGAGGAAATTAAGAGAGGCTTTTCCAAACAACACCTCTCTCTGAAGTGTAGCAAGAAGGTAGAATCAGTCCCATTTCACAGAGGAGTAAACTGAGGCTCAGCGAAACACAGCTATTAGCAGTAGAGACAGACAAGAGCTCCTCTCTGCTCCCTCCCTCGTCATAGTTTCCTGCCCTGAAGGAAGCCTGATCCCTGACTTTTGGGAGAGTATGAACCCTCAGGTGACAATCAGATCCCTGCTAAGACAAAAAGTGGCTCTGGGTCTCCTGCTCCAGCTCCCATCTTGCCCATCCTTTAGCTTGACTGGAATCTGGCTTCAAATCACAACTCTGTCATCCCTAGCCATATGACCTCAGGCAGGGGACCTCATCTCATCCTCTGCATTTACCACCCTGCATGTCCACTTCTAGGCTGTTCTGCAAGCCAGTTCTTACCTGAATGCTTCTCCCCCATTATCCCTGTGCCCCAACACAGCCAGCAGGACTTGCTGCCCCAGGAGGCCTCTGCTGAATCCTCCTGGCTCCCATGCTGTAGGATGGACCAGTAGGGGACACAGGTAGGTGGTATTCTAGGCAGCCTGTCATTTTTACTTATAAGGACATGTTGCCTGGGCCACTTGCTCAAGCCTGAAGGGGGGTTCCTTGTGGCCTGAATAGGGGAAGTGGCATTCTCATAGTCACATAAACCAGACGAGACACCTGTGGCCAGAGCCCTCAGAGCCCCTAATACCCTGCCCAGGTTGTGAGCCCCTCCCGGAAGCCAGATTGGCATCCAGGTCTTTAAGAACTAAGCCCACAGAGCAGAGCAGGAGCCCTGAACAGGGGCCGGCCAGCTAAGGTGACGGACAAAGCAGGTCTAATGCCAACGGCAGCGAATTGCAAAGTGCAGACTCCTTGGTAAAGGGCAGTGGCTACTCGCTTGGGTCGAGAGTCCAAGTCCCTAAATGAGCTCCAACAGTATCAGATTTTCTAATTTTTCCAAAGATATCAGTTATTCCCCATTTTATATAAATGCCAGCATTAAAAAAAATTAAGACTACTGTGCAGACCAGTCTTAACAGGTCTGTGGGCCAAATCCAGCCTGAGGGCCACAGATTTATAACTTGAGCAGGAGGCCCTGTCCAGGCCCACTGTCTAGCTGTTCCCCTGAACTTCAGGGGTCCTGCCGGAAGGAAGCAACCTGAACTCAAATGCCGGCTTTGTCACTTACTGTGCTGTGTGACCTTGGGCAAGATAGTGTCCCTTTCTTAAGTTGTGCATCCTGTGCTATAACCAGGGGATACAGTACCTGCTTCTTAAGGTCGTTTGAGGATTCAGTGAAACAGTGTGGGGAGTGTTCAGTAAGCAAGGGGCACACACTGGTGCCCTGCTCCCTCCTACCGGAGCTGAGTGACAGCTCCGTCTGAGGGAGCCCCTTCTCCTCAGACTTGATCAGGTCCCTGATGCCCCCTGGGCCACCCTGGCCTGGGTGCCCTCTCAAAGAAACCTTCAGGGCATTGCAGAAAGGAACGGTCCTAGAAGACACCCACCAGCATGTACCCAGTTTCTGGACTGGCACCAGGGAACTGACCAATAGGGACCACCTGGGTCTTACCAGAAGTTCCTCCAGTGGATGTGCAAAACTTGGGAGCAGGAGGGAATGGGAGGGGAAAGGGTGAAAGATATTTTTGGTTTTCCTCGGTACATGTGGGCAATCATTTCTGTCTACATAAGGCCGGCCTGACCGCAACATCCGGAGAGGGCTTCTGAATCATCAAAAATAGAACTAACTTTGTTGAGGGGAATTTGTGGGTGGAGGATTCAGAGCCATAAGACAGAAGAGGAAGAGGAAGTGGTAAGCCTTCAGATCCCCCAGGGCACTTGGTCTGGGAACAGAATCAGAGGTCCAGGGGGTGTTACAGTCATTGAATTCTTTAGGCTGCTGGTTGCCACTGTCCAGGTGGTTTGCAAATGCGGAGAGGCAGCTGAAATCTTACCCTACGGCCTGTGCTATCCAATAAAAACAATGTGAGCCACATATATAATATAAACTTTTCTGGTAGCCACATAAAAATGGAATTAATTTTAATAAAACATTTTATTCAACCTAAATTATACAAAATATACTTTCCACATGTAAACAATGTACAAAATCATTACTGTATGCCTTACATTCATTTTTGTACACCATGCTTTCAAAATCTGGTGTGTGTTTTATACTTAGGGCAAGTCTCAATCTGGACTATGCACGCTGGTGTTACACACAGAGCAAATGTGTAATAGTCACACCTAACAAGTGGCTACCATGTTGGACGTGGCAGATGGAGAACACTTCCATCATTAAAGAAGTTCTGTTGAGCAGTGCTCCTCTAGGCCATTAGAACCAGTGACCACGGATACCGAAATGGACCTTTCCACGTCATGTAGTTCAGGAATTGTACATTCAAATGCCTTTACAGGCCCGGAAAGTGAGAGTCAAAAGAAGAGAGCCAGTGTAAGACATTAAGGAGTGGTGGGGACTGAGGCCAGAAGAGAGTTCATGCTCTAACTGAAGTTCCCCTCCCAAACTACTCAGCTCCAAACAATTGGTACCCGGTGGAAATGAAGGTCTCGTATTTGCTAGATCTTCTGGTATTTTCTTTTCCAAGAGAAGCAGAAGTCCAGATTTTTATGTGAAATCTCCAGAATTTTAAAGATTAGCAACTGAGTCATAATTTGAAATTCACTGGGAAGAGGACAAACAAAACCTGAGGGCCAGTGGCAGAGCTGGGGACCACCAGACTGTGAGCTTAGATTTGGTATAAGTCCTCTGCGTTCCTTTCTTCAAAGGATTTGTTCTGTAAAATTTGGATTCAGTCAAAAGGCCACCCTCAGGGACCCAAAAGCTCCTCTGTGACCCCAGAGCTGCAGGTTCTTCACCCCTGAGCCCATGATGCTGTGCACCTGTGGTTCTGTGTGCCCCCATCTTCTCCTTAGCATGCTTCTCCTATATTTTATTAAATGCTTCCCCAGTGGTGGTCCCCAAGGGGCTTCAGACATCAGTGGTACAAATCCTCTTACACTGTCTCCTTAGGGATCCGGGGGGTAGTCTACTGGGATACGCCAGGAGTAGGATAACTGGGCCATAGGAATTCCCTTCCTTATAGCCAAGCCACTGGCTGGGCTGACTGGACGGTTCAGTCTGATCAGCAGAACCCGAGGGTTCCGGTTTCTGCACATCCCACCATCACTCAGTGTCCGAGTTTCTAGTGTTTGCTGATCTGAGTGGCAAAAATCTTATTGTAATTTTCATTTCCCTGATCATAAAATGAGGGGGTTTGGGCATCTCTTCATAACTCTTTGGGCTGCTTAGATATCCCCTTCCAGGATGGCACTGCATACCTTTTGATCAGTTTACTCTTGGGGGCCGGGGGAGATGGCTTCCAAACAGTGGGGCCCACCATTTCTTCCTGTCTATCAAGGAGGGGCATCTATTTCTCTCCCCTTGAGCCAGGCCAATCTCGTGGGCTGCTTTGACCAATAGAATGTGGCAGAGTTGACTTTCTTGGACTTTCATGTCCAGGCCTTAAGAGGCCTATGACTTTAGCTTTTGTCCTCCCTGAAGGCCATCGTCACAGGAAGAGGTCCAGGCTACTCCTGGAAAAGAAATATGAAGAGGGACCTTGAAGGATCAGTGACCAACATGGTCATTCCGACCCCAGGTAAACTGATAAACTCTCGGCCCAGTGGCCCTGGCTGGCCAGACTGCACAGGGCGGAGACACACCATCCCTGCAGAGCTCTGTCCAAACACAGAGATGTGAGCCAAGAAATCTCTGTGTTTCAAGGCTGTCCATTTTGGAATGGGTGGTTTATCAGGCAGCCACAGATAACAAAAACAGGTGTTTTGTTTTGTTTTTACCTTGAAAGTGCTTCTGTGTCTCCTGATCACGGGCCCTTCAGCTATCTCTACATGAGTCCTGGCATCTCCCTTGCTCCCATGCCACCATGGATGCACCGGTCACAGCACCATGGTCTTCGGCCCACAGATCTCTTTCTGAGAAGGGCAAAGGCATCAGGACTAAGTATTGTCCAGTCAGAGCCGTTCTGGGGAGGGTGGGCAGGAGAGCGATGCTTTCTAAGGAGAGCTGCAGAGAGCGAGCTTGTAACCAGCCAGAAGAGGCAAAGTTCTAGTTCAGAGTCCAGCTAAATTAGGTGATCTCTGCTCCTCTGAGCCTCCAGGCCTTTGCACCTGCAGTCCCCTGCCTAGAATGTTCTCCCCACAACCCCAGAGCATCTCTCTTCTGCCCACATTGCCATGAGCTGACTTCTTCAGGTCTTAGACGAGCGCCACCTCCTCGGAGAAGTTCTCCCAGCCACTGTGGCTGAAGTAGCCCCTGAATCAGTTTGTCACACTGCTCAGTTTCATTTTTTTCTTAGTCTCCATCACTCCCCAGACTCACTTTATTTCCTGCTGTCTGTCTCCTCTACTAGCATGTAAGTTCCATGCAGGCAGGGACAGGGAACCAGCACATATCTGGTTCTAAGTAAATGTTTGTTGAACGAATAAATGGAGAATGAGTGAACAAAGCAATGAACCAAAGAGACCTCAGATCAGAGAGTAAAATGGCTTTCTCATAAATTCTGGTGTAGATGTCACATGTTTACTGAGCACTTGCAAAGTGCCAGAAACTGTTCCAGGTGCCAGAGTTACAGCAGTAAACAAAATAACATTTACAAACTATAAGTGAATAAGTTGATATTCTAGAGAAAGAGGAAGATAATAAACAAGAAAATAAATAATACAGTGTCCAAATACTGAGTGGGGAGTCATGAGGGTGGCATTCTAGACAGGATGGACAAGGAAGCCTCTCTGGGAGGTGACATCTGAGCAGGGACTTGCAGAAAGTGAGGAAGGGAGCCCGACATGTAATTGGGAGCAGAGCCGTCTAGCAGAGGGAACAGCACATGCAAAGACCCTGAGGCAGAGACTTGCCCCTGTGGCTGGAAGAGAGAGGAGAGGGGAGAGCAGCAGGAAGTGAGGTCAGAGAGGGCACCTCTGTGGAATCTCTAGGCCAGGAATTTGGGGCACCGAAGCTCTGTTATGTTCAGAAAGGCAAATAATCTCCAGGTCTAATGTTGATTAACATTCTTTATTTTACAGTGTTTTTGATCAGAAGTATTTGGAATCATGATTCATCTGGTTACAAAACCCATGGGTTTCTTGGTGAATGACCCTCCCCCCCTTGCCCCACACAAGGGCACCACCTACCGACCACAGTGGGCTGGAACTGTGATTAAATACTGCTGCGCTCTCTTGGAAAGGAGGTGGAGTTCAACCTCCAACTCAAGGGCTCTCTGGGAAGCACCTGTGACTCATTTGTGCTGTATCAGGAAGGAGTTCAGCCCCTGTGTGCTGCCTCTACTGCTCTTGGGGGGGAACCTCCGCCCCTGAGGCATAGGAAGGCACAGGTGGAGGAGTTCAGGGTCCCTGGGCTGGTGCCTTGTCCAATGCTGGGTTAACATAGCCAGTGCTATTCCTGAGTCTGGCTGAATGATAAGCTGTTCTCTGCTGATGCCATGATGGTTCCTCGTGAAGCAAGGAGGGGCTCAATCCTCTAGGATAGCCCTCTCCAGTCCTGGGTTCATGGAAATACCTCAGTTTTCCCCATCTGTAGAAGGGGACAATATTTTACCTGCCTGAGACATTTTACCCTGGCTTTTTTGCAAGGCCCCAATTTACCTTTTGACTTTTCTCTCACCCCTTAAAAATGTAGCCTTTGCTAATTAAAATGCCTATCACTTGGAGTGGGGGGTAAGGAGATGAAGACCAGCTGTGGAGACAAGAAGCAACAGGCGATGCTGCAGCCATAGAGGTCCCTGAGGGTCCCGGCTGGAGAGGTCATGGGTCCCCTGCGAGAAGGTGGGGCCCAGACCTGACCTGATCCCAGAATGATGGCCAAACTGAATCAGATTAAACAGGAGAATACTAAACTTCTTGGGCAGAGCTGAAGCTGAGATTTCTAGAACTCCCCTGGAGTACTTGGGAGCCTAGAGAAACAGCAAGAAGGCTTTTCACAGCCTCTATGTCCTTGGGAATTCCCCTCACTTGTCCCTGCCACCCCGTCTCCAGGGACTCTAAAAAATGTCCCTGGCTGGTGTGTGTTAATAAAAGGACTAGTCAAACAACTGCCACAGAATGGCGGTGGCAAAGACCAAGCAGAACTCACACTGGTGTGAAAAGCTGGACTGGCTGGGACACTGCAGCCCCAAAGCCTCTCCCAGGAAAGTGATCCTTCAGATAAGAAGATCTTTCCAAGTGTAACCTAAAGTACTCAGTGGGGGATAATATCAGCTGTCCCTTTGGGGATGGATGGCCCCCTGTCCCCACCATACAAGACAAATGCCATTCCAGATTTGCTGAGCATTGCTAAAATCAGGCTCTCTTGCATCCTAATCACATAATAGCTCACAGACAAAGGAGCTTGTTTCTCAAGCAGCAGATCTGGGAGATATCCCAGCCTTGAAGTGTATCAGAGAGAAAAGGGAAAGTGTCCTAGAGAATGAGTCTGTGGTCCCGAGTGGACCACTGGAGGTCACCCTCCTTGTTTGCTGCATATTGGATTACAGAAAAGAATTGTTTGTCCTATAGGGTCCTAGCAGCAAGGGGGTGGTGACAGCCCTCTGGGAGGGCCCAACCTAAAGGGAGTCCCCTCACAGGAATTCAGAAGGTCTGAAATGTGTTGTTGGCCAAGGTGGGTGGCAATGCTGTGACATTGACTGAGTGGACATCGGCCCAATCCGGGAAGGTGCCCAGCTGGAAGATGGTCTGTGCCCAGGTATTCATGGCCAAACTGAGCAGCAGGACGCCCATCAAGTTCATCAGGAGGCCCGTCCGCACCTGAAATGGAGCTACGTCATACAAACGGGAAAACTCAGGCCCAGAGACACAAAGCCATTCACCCAAGATCCACAGCTGGGAAGTGATGGAACCAGGATACCACCCACAATGGTCAATGCCCAAGCCCCTTCAACTTTTGCACCACCCTAGGCTGTCACTCAAAGAGCTACACTGAGTGGTTTCCAAGCATTGTGCTGTGCGGTTGTCACTATGTCATTTAACCTTGAAAGGGACCTTACAAAGGTTATTACTATTAATCCCTATTTTGCAGAAGAGGAAATGAGGCTCAGAGAAGTTGGCTTGTCCAAGGTTATGCAACTTAAGAATAATCTTGTCTGATCAGTAAACACCCCCATCCTCAACACCCCCCCCCACACACATATGTGTGCACATGCATGCACATACACACAGACGTGTATACACACACACTCTCTCTCTGGGTCCAGTCAAGGCTACACTGTCTATCCCGTAGAATTTTTCTTCTGTTTCTATCAATGTAGAGCCCCTAGAAGCTGACTTGTGTCTCCCTCATACTGCTGCGCCCCTAGTGGCTGGAATATAAACTACACACCCAAACACTGGGGCGATGTATTAATGAACAAGTGCCTGGGTGTCTCCATCTCCCCTTGCCTCCTCTCTTCCCTATCTTTGCTGCTCTTTCACTCTTGCTCTCTCCCTGTTTATTCTGCTGGGGTCCTGTGCCTGGAGAACCTGCATCATGAGTTGGTTAAGCAGATCATCCTTCTCGGGCTGCACCAGCTCAGGAAGGATTGTTTGCATTCCTGGAATGCCCGTTGCACAAATACCCCAGGCAGCCAGTAGAGAAGGAAGGGGCTGCAGGAGGCAAGAGAGGGGAGGGAGGAGCTGATTCAGCACGGAGCTCCAGGGACAGGGAACATATTGCCAATGGTCCAGCGCTGCTGGAAGCTGCTGGGTTCCTCCAACTGCCACAACCATTGGCTTCTGTCTCCTGGGCACTGAGGCCCACCCTTGAAACCTAGGGCATGTTGGCTGCTCTCTCTCCTAAACAGACGAGTGGAGCAGGTGGCCAAATAAGCAGGAAGAGAGAGCTGTGCCCAGAGAGAGGGTAAAATCCTTTGTCCCTGAAGCAAACTTTGGAAAGTAGACACTAAAGCAGTGTTTCCCAAAAATGTCTAAGTATGAGAATCAGCCCAGAGTATCTGATAAAATGTGCGTTCCTGGTCCCACACAGAGAGACCTACTGAGAGACTGGGGCCCGGGGTCGGGCACAGGAGCCCTGCCCCACCCACCACCTGGAACCCACCCAACTCTCTGCCCCTCTGCCAGAAAGTGCCCAGACTCACCATGTCTTTGACCAGCAAATGTCCAGAGGAGAAGGCAATGGAGTTGGGGGGCGTTGAAACCGGGAGCATGAAGGCGTAGGAGCAGCCCACCGTGCCGGGGATCATCAGATACAGGGGGTGCACCCTCAGGCGGATGGCCTGGGACCAGGAAGGGCGGAGGAGAGCAGGACAGAGACAAGTACAGAGAAACCACAACAAGAGACCGTGACACCAAGATGAAGACAGAAAGAAAAAGACATGGATCAGCAGAGTGACAGAGAACAGCGAGGAGAGAGAGAGGCAGTCAGAAAGACGGACACCCAGGCAGAAGCAGACAAGAAGAGAACCAGACAGAGAGAGGGCGAGAACATTCCTAGGGTTAGTGACATTCCAGAGCCACACTGGCATTTCATCCATGATGGGATGGGGTGATCTATCTAGAACACTCCTTCTCAAACATGATCGTGCACTGGACCACTGGGAGGGCTTATTACAACCCTGATGACCAGGCCCACCTCAACCAGAGTGGCTGACTAAGAAGGTCTGGTGGGACCCAGGAATTTGCATTTCTGACAAGGTCCCTGGGTGATGCCAGGACTGAGAGCCTGAGAACAGGGCTCTGAAATAACCACCCCCCACCTGGTCTCTCCTTCAGTCAAACGATCCCAACAGCTGGCCTTTGGCTACCTTTTGGTGGGGAGGTCTCGCTAGATTTCAGAGATAAACAGAGCTCAGGGTGGCACCTGTTGGCAAATTTTTCTAACTTTCTAAGACTGGATCAAAAGTGCCCGTGATTGGCCTCAGTCTCAGAGCCACCCGTGTGTTATATACCTCTTCCCCCTCCTTGTCGCTGGCATTTTACTTAAGATAGGATGTTTTGGTCCCTCTAGGGATTTTTTGCAACCCAAAGTATATACTTTTTCTCAGAAAGCTCTAAAAAAAATAATTAATCAAATGCCTAAAAATCACCCCTTGTGTGTAAAATGTTTTGATATTAATGATAAGCAAAATTTATGAGGGTGTGTCCCATCCCAGTGTCTTTCGCAGAAAAAGCTGCCCCTTATAAACCTTGCTGAGTCCTCTGCTGCCTTCCCTCCCCCATACCGTGCATAGCACCCTCATTGCTCTCAAGCCCTAGGTCCCTCGGATCCTGGGAAAGGGTCTAATTAAATGCAATCACACTTAGCAAGGACATGAGAACTTCCAGCCCACAGTGCCGGTGGAAGTGCAAAGTGGTGAGCCATGTTGGAGGGCAATTTGCTCATATCTAACCACATTTTAAATGCCCATGGTCATTAATCCAGGAATGGATAGGCAGAACTTCTTTAGATGTAAGATGCACAGACAAGGCAAGGCCAAGGCAGCATTGTGGATAAGAGAAAGTCTGGAAACACCTGTCAGTCCATTAGTAGGTGATTGCTTACCTAAACTAACAAGTGTCCGTGTATCATGGAATATTCCCTGGTCATTGAAACATAATAGTGTTGATCTGTGTGCTAATACAGGGTGACCTCCAAATTGATTCATAAAATAAGTGAACAAAAACTAACAAGGTGATATAATGTTGGTGTTGGTGTATCACTGTTTGGATACAAAGCATTTACTTGAAATAACGATATAATTGATCAGTTTGGGATAATCATACCATTTTGCCTTCTTTAAATCTGCTTAAATATAAAACTATATGGATAGATTCTCTTTTAAAATTCCTAGTATAAAATCTACCTGGTTATGATATATTGGTTTTTTTATCATACAATCCTGGATCCATTTTCCTGTTTGCATCTCTGTTTATAGGTGAGATTGAAGTATTGTCTTCTCTTTCTTTGTCCTCCTTCTCTGGTTCTGTGTCAGGGTTTTGCTAATACATAATCAATTGCATGGCTATGTCTATTTTTCGGTGCTCATGTCTAATTTGGGTGAGTTGTGAATTATCTGTTCCACGAAGGTGTGTTTGCTGTCACCTGGCAACCCCTCTGGGGCTGGTGATTTTTAGTCCAGTAGTTCTCAACTAGGTGGGGAGGGCATTTGGCAGTGCCTGGAGACCTTTTTGGACTGTCAAGATTTAAGTGAGTAGAGACCAGGGATGCTCCTAACCTCTTCCCATGCGCAGGACGGCCCTTACAACAGAATGGTCCAGCCCCCAAATATCAATAGTGCTGAAACGCCTGCTTAGAGGGAGACTACAGCGTTGTCTGCTGTTAGAATTTCTCCTATAGTTCTTCGTCTACTTAGATTTTCTACTGCTTCTTAATCCAGATTTGGTGATTTATATGTTCTAGAAAACTCTCCATGTCACCATGGGTTAATTTTCCCCAAAGAGGGAATTCAGAGGGTACTTTGAAAACATTTACTCTGTTTATGCATGTCTTAAAGAAAATAAACACAGTATTTTTTTTTTTTTAAGTACCATGGTTCTGACACTTCTGTGAATAAAGGAAGAGAGCAATGGCAGCTTTAGCCCCCAGTGAAGCTCTGGTAGCAAGAAAGAGATTCTGAACCCTGTTGGGGGGCTCCCCCCTCCCCCAGAAGGACCCTCACCAGCTCGGCCAGCACCGGCAGGAAGATGATGATGGTGGCAGTGTTGCTGGCAAACTCGGTGAAGAAGGCGATGACGACTGTGATGAGCAGCACAGCCAGTGCAGGGGGCACGTTTTCCAGGGGGTGCAGCTTCCCGCCAATCCACACAGACAGCCCCGACTCCTGCAGAGGGGAGAATAGCCCTTCACACCCCAGCCGCCTCCCCAGAGAGAGAGTGGCATGGATCACAACAATGACAGCGGTACCCCTTCACAGAGGGGAGACTGACGTGCAGAGAGGGCGAGTGACACATCGGCTCACACATTACAGCCAGCAGCCTCTCTACCTCTTAAACTGTTCTCTACTCCATACTCTACAGGACAGGGCCCAGACTCCTAGGTCCCCAATAATCCATTTGGTTCTAACACCCCTAAGTTCCAACTTGAGTGGGAGATGGGAAATTGGACCTCCCATGGAAAATCTTCTCTTTCCTTCCAACAATGGTGATTAATCCCCAAACTATACGTATCAACAATTACTTATATGAAATAGTCATTATTCTTATACTTACTATACAATAATACATTAACATGCATCAAATGTAATATGTAAGATTTACTATATAGCATATATAATATTAAAATATGTAGAAGGTACGAGGGCTGTCCAGAAAGTATCCAGCCACATATGTCTCTATTTGTCATAGTACATGGCTACTTTCTGGACAATCCTTGTATATATCAAATGCAACACAAGGTGGTTATCAACAATAAAGATATCTATAATCATAGTAAGGAAGATTAATACAATGATGATAATACAGATATTAATATCTTATTATTATTATTATTTTTTGAGACGGAGCCTCAAGCTATCCCCCTGGGTAGAGTGCTGTGGCATCACAGCTCATAGCAACCTCCAATTCCTGGGCTCAAGTGAGTCTCCTGCCTCCGCCTCCCAAGTAGCTGGGACCACAGGCACCCGCCACAACACCCGGC
The DNA here is from genome assembly GCA_963574575.1 of Galagoides demidoff. Classification (NCBI taxonomy): domain Eukaryota; kingdom Metazoa; phylum Chordata; class Mammalia; order Primates; family Galagidae; genus Galagoides; species Galagoides demidoff. The sequence goes on from CAUYQV010074766.1 coordinate 39,335, forward strand.
CATTTTTTGGTTGCAGCCATCATTGTTGTTTGGCGGGTCTGGGCTGGGGATTCGAACCCGCCACCTTAGGTGTACGTGGCTGGC